>ML111822.1:84295-228161 GCA_003697995.1 Taxidea taxus jeffersonii
AAAAGCAAATCACGTACATTATTTGAAGCAATTTTGTGATTTATCCACCGGGTACTGACCTACAATCAAGTGAACTCTGTTTAAAACCTCCGAATGGATTTTTAAATGCCGCCGTGGAGGAAAGGGAGACACGTTCATGCAGCCACCATCTCAAAGGCATACTTCTCTGAAAAAAAATTGTCTGAAAAGCCAAAGAATATGTTGCATCTGTAACCTTACACTGGCTTGCACCCAGTTTCAAAAATAGACCAAAATCTCATCTTAATTCTTAAAAATAGGTGCCAGTTGTATAAGCATACCAAATATAAAGAAGAGGACTCCTTGTTTTCTCAAAAGTTACATGCAAACTCAAAACTTACGTGCAAACACTAGTGTGATATGATACATGAAGACTAAAAATTAAGCAACATCAAGTATATTCTTCATGCCTGCCCAACAGAATCTCACTAGGGAATTTGAAGTGGAAATGTTTTAAGAAATTCACACCTTTATCATAAATTATTTGATTAGGATTCACACACTACAGAGTCCTGCTTCACTGACAACTTACTTGGCTGAAAATTAATGAATCAAATGGATACATTTAATGACTTATCAAATTTTTATTAATGAATTTTAAATAAGAATACATTTCCCCTACCCTGCTCTTCAAAGCAATGGTTTACCATCTTCTGGGATTGTACAAATCTTACACTCTTTGATCTTATGTCAATCTTTATCTCCTTCTCTACCAAAAAAAGAATTTAACCGAATTAAATAAAATTTCATTTTGAACTTAGATTTTTTTTGTTTTTGTTTTTGCCGCTTTGAGGATGGAGACCTTGTAGAACGTCATCTCACAGGGTTGAATATCAGGGCCACTGAGACGTGGTATAGCTACTTCACAGAAAGATATTTCTGGGCAACATGTCAGAGGCTGTCAGTTTCAGAGGTGCCATGTGGAAAGGGGCCTAGTAGGCAGTGGATGAAGAGAGAAACAGCTAGGATAGTGAAAAGTGACAGCCATGTAATCCAGAATGTGATTGCTTTTCCACATTGTCACTGGTAAATTTTATGATTGCCCGAGTGACTAAAGTGCTAGATGAATGAGGACTTAACAAGAGCAGAGAGACTAAATGTGGAAAAAATATCTCACTCTTAACAATGCCAAAAGGAACTGTTCCTGTTCAGGACTTCTGGTCACAGACATAAGCACTGGCATAAAACCTTGGAAATAAAAATAATAGGTAACAATTATTTAGTGCTCACTCTCTGCCAAATATTGTTATAATGGCTTCGTAGGGTTATAATGCAATTCTTATAACCAACCTATGATGGATATTTTATCAGTACCAGTGTTTTTAAATAATGAAATTGGGGTACAGGAAAATTAAGTAACTTGCTCTAAGATTATAGAACTGTTAAGGGATGAAGAATATAAAACTATGTATTATAAAATAACATGTAAACATTAAGAAGGAGTATATACATGTATGTGTTGATGCATGTATATGTGGATCAAAATAGGATAATGTTTGAAATGTATTAGCAAGGGAAAGAATAAGAGAGGTTTACAGAAATATAATGACACTTATCCACTATATAGCTATATCTATCTATACACATATCTATATACTTAAATACATAAAAAGATACATATGTGTATATATATTATTTTGTAAAGTGGCAAAAATTTTGGCTGCATTATTTTCTGGCATTGAGTGGAAAGTAGAACTTTCAGTGATGAACTTGAATAATTAGCTTAGGAGCAAATTTTGAAGATGTGGCCTGGTTTCTCCTTAGCCAATGTGAAAGCCAATGTGAAAGAAAAGAGATATGATAAAAAAAGGAACTGTTAAGCAAGAAGGAAGCAGAGCTTAATGATTTGGAAGATTCTCAGCCTATCCACATAATGGGCTCTGTAACTGGGCCAAGGTATGGCTGTACAAATTTTGGCTGGAGAGTTTGGACGTGTGACTCAAAGATCCAATCAACCACTTAAGCAAAAATACTGCCAGGTTGGATGGAGGGGGACAGACGTGGGTTGAAATGAAGAAGACCGTCAGAATCCTGGGACTCTACATGCAGGAAATGGGCCAAAAGAGCTACTTGGCTGTGGACATGTGTTGTCCTTGGAGAAAAGGAAAGGATAACTCTTCAGGTGACTCAAAGGCCCTCAAGGTGATTGCTACCAACACAGGCCCAGAGGGTGAAGGTCTAGAGTCCTGAGCCATCTGCTTTATTAGAGAGGGTAGTGTTGCCACCAAAAGCCTAGAGGAAAGGGCCACCACTCAAAACTCAATGGGAATATAGGCAAGATATTTGAATAGAGATAACACCTAAGAAGACACTTGGGTAGCATATATAAACATGGAAAGATACTCAAGACTATTAGTCATTATAGAAATGCAAATCAAAACCACAATGAAATACCACTGTAAACTTACTAGCATGGCTGAAACTAAAAAGACTGACCACACCAAAAGTTGGTGAGGATGTGAATGAACTGGAAATTCACAAATTTCTAGGGGGAATATAAAATGTTACAGTTATGTGCTTTGAAAAGCCATTTGGCAATTTTCATTTAAAAAGTTCTACATAACATCGACCATATTATCCAGCCCTTCCATTTCTAGGTATTTCCCCAAGAGAAAAAAGCATAAGTCCACGTGAGGACTTTTACTGACTGTTCATAGCAGCTTTATTTGTAATAGCCCAGATTTGGAAACAACTCAGATGTCCATTAATAGATGGATAAATAAATAAGCTGTGGTATATCCATATAATACGATTCAGCAACAACAAAAAAGTACTGATATCTACTATGACATGGATTAATCTCAGAAAAATTATGCTGAGTGAAAGAAAGCAGAGTACACATTTTCATAATTCTATTTATACAAAGCCTCATAAAACGAGAACTACAGTGATAGCAGACGAGTGGTTGCTTGGAGACGGGCAGCAGAGGGTAAGGATTATAAACGAGCAAGAGAAAATTTCTGAGGTCTATGGATTTACCTGTCGCCTTGATTGTAGTAATGGTTTCATGGATACATACATATATCAACATTAATCAATCTGCACACTTTAAATATATGCAGTATATATCAGTTAGACCTCAATAAACCTATCAAAAGTATATCAGGATAATATCCCCATCTCATTAAATATTTTCCTAAATATCTTGCATAATATATTACTATCTAGATAAATCAAAATTTACATAACCATTCTCCTAGCTATTTAAAAATATTTTTATTGGGGCACCTGGGTTGCTCAGTCATTAAGAATCTGCCCTCAGCTCAGGTCATGATCCCAGGGTCCTGGAATTGAGCCCCACATCAGGCTCCCTGCTCAGTGGGAAGCCTGCTTCTCCCTCTCCCACTCCCCCTGCTTGTGTTCCCTCTCTCACTTTGTCTTTCTCTGTCAAATAAATAAATAAAATATTAAAAATATTTTTATTTACTTTTTATTAATATAATGAACAACAAAATATACAAAAGTGGTTATTTTTCATATTTAGAGAATCTAGCTGGTGTTTTACAACAGACATGGAAAAAATAGATGTATATTTTTGGGTAGAGTCTCTTCTTTTTTTTCAATTTTTTTTATCCCTGTTAGTGCTAGTTAAAAGTAAAATGTAATGAGACAGATTTTTGAGAAATATTAGTCATTACATGCGGTGGAGATGGCTAGCACAAACTGAGTTCTATGTTCTAGTTTCCTCCTTGGCATACTTTAAAACTGTATTTCAATTTCTAATTGTTCTTGAAGTTTTAGATGAGGCCACATGATTAGGTTTTGTGGCCAATGGTTTGCCACCCGTGAAAGTATTGTACACCATCTTCAGACACAAACTTCTAAGGTGATCCTCCATGCTCTTTCCTGCTTTCCTCTTTTGTATTAAAGCATTGGGATTTTGGAATAGTTTGCCATAGCAGTTGCCCTATGGTGACTAAATATACCTCTGTCGTGTGCCAGATTTTAAAGGAGTATACATTATGTTTAAGAATAAATGAGGTCAGGGGTGCCTGGATGGCTCAGTTGGTTAAGCGGCTGCCTTCGGCTCAGGCCATGATCCCAGATCCCATGTTCCTAGAACTGAGCCCCACATCAGGCTCCCTGCTCAGCGGAGAGCCTTCTTCTCCCTCTCCCTCTGCCTGCCGTTCTGCCTACTTGTGCTCTCAATCTCTCTCTCTCTCCCTGTCAAATAAATAAATAAAATCTTAAAAAAATAAAAATAAATGAGGTCAGCCCTAAAGAGAATTACTTAGCAAGTCTAAGACAAAAATGAATTTTGATTCTACTTTTTAAATTTATGTCAGGTGCAGACCTTAATTACATCCTAGGAAAAAGAATATTTCCTAAAATAAAACTAAGGTGTAATCCTTACCCTTCCTTTGTTACTCCCAGAAATATGATGGGGGGGAGTTAACTGCCCTAAGCCTTCCTTCATTAGAGATATTACTGCATCCTGGAATCTGAGCAGAAACTTAAATCTCCAGACTTTTTAGAGCACAAAATATAAATCAAAGCTAAGAAAGTAAACAAAATTCTTCAGATTCCTCATGAATATCCCCCTTCATCGGCAACTCCCCAGAGTGATGAGCCCAGATTCACAGAGGCAGCACAGGTGAACACTGAGCCTGCCTCTCAGTTCATTCCTTCTCTTCCTCCCAAAGGCTGAAGGCAGGACCTTCCCAGTCCTCACAACCTGCCCTTCCTCCAGACCGTCCTCACTCTGCTTTCTCTGATTTTGGTGATATGGGAAGGTCTAAAGTGCATGTGGATGGATAGGAGGATGAGAGTGACATGAAACTATCTATATGAAACAATGCTGATTTTATAGACATTGGGGGGAACCCATGGTTTAAAATTACTTGTAAAGCTGGGATAAACAGAAGTGGCATAGTTGTTGGGAGGATATAAATAAGAGGTTAAACATATGTTTAAAGTTATTTCCATGCTTTTTTATACCATTTAAGTTTTGGTCATCTTGACTGAGCTACTTATAATTTATTCAATTTTTTATACCCATGAAAAGTGCTAATCTCTAGTAACATTTACACAATTCTAAAACTGCCCTTTCAAAAGACTGTGACATTCTCAGATAGACATCATCACTTTTGTGTTCCTAGTAACTTGGTTGTTATTTGTCACTTTCCACAGGAAGACACAGTTTAAATGTTGAGTCCTTACTATATGTAGCTCATTTTTCCTGGTTGGTAGCATTGCATAACTCTCCAGGGCTCATCCTGAGGCAACAAATTACCCTGACAGGTTCTATGTCAGCTGTATGTGTCCCATAGTGATGGGCCCTGAGCCACTTAGGCCCTTTGAATGTCCCAGTGCCTAAACACACAACACAGAGGAGCCTGAGGTGTGGTCTGGGATTTCCCCAGAGAATTTCACTCTAGAAATCAGTTCAGGTACTTACAGGAATAAGTGTGGTATCTTAGTGAGAGCACTAGATCTATAGTTAAATTTAAGTTGGAGGTCTAGGGTGCCCTTTATTTGCATGTACACTTGGATCCAGTTACTTATCTGGCCTCTTCACTTTCTGATCTATAAAATTTTGCTAATAACTTACAGAGAGGTTACACAATTTATTTAAGTAGAATAATAAACATATTTTTGGTAATAAAACTGTTTTAGAGATCTGTAATTTCTAAGACAAGTACTAGGATTGCAGAGAAGATCCCATTACCCTTCTGCAGACATGTCAGTTCCATAGAACCTCCCTTCTCTCTAGTGGCCAAGGGTCTTACAGACACTGGATTGGGTGTGAATCATCCAGTCAGACCCATTATGGGCCCCAAGCAACACCACTAGGAACTGAGCCAAAACTAGAATCATGCTCCATAAAATCTGCCCCATGGATATGCTTTTCTTGATGTGCATATTTTAATAATATATATTTAAATAATATTAAATTTAGATTTTTATATGAAATTACCATAATATTAAATTATTAAAGTAAATTAGACTATCTCTGGTATATTAGGTATACGATCCTTCCTATTCAGAACACTAATCATGTCAAACTTGATAATCTCACATACTTTTATTGCCTAATGATCCCCTGGATGGATGTGGGTTTATTGTTCCTATTAGAGTTACCACACCCGCACTACACGACTCAACTGCAATTAGCCCAACTCTTCCAATGAACATGTACATTTAGTGGAATCATGGGATGGGGACCAAAGGAGAAAAACAGTCTGGCATATTTCCATTATAGGAAATACTTGTTCATTGCTATGGATTTCACACAGGAAATACTGTTTTAAATATTTAAAGTAAAAGTTATGTTTGGGGACTTAAATCCTTATTGTCAAAACAGCAATGAGTAAACCAGTTGTGGTTGAGTTGCTGTATATATTTGCTTTCATATATTTGTAAAGAGGTTATATTGATGTTTGAAGGAAATTTGGCAATAACTAACATGAGAAATTAATATACTCTTTGACCAAAAGGAATCCATCTTACAAAATTATTCACACCTGTGCACAAAGATATTTATATAAGAAAATGCAACACATCATCATTGCTAAATATGGGGAAATGCATATTACTTATGTGCCTGTTAGTAGTGGTATGGCAAAAATAATCATTATGGAACATTATACTTAGCTATTAAAAACAGTAAGATCAATGCATATATGCTAATATGATAAACTTCCCATAATATGCTGTGAAGGATAAAGAGCAAATCCTTTATGAATATATATTATATAACATTGATAATTTATATTATATAAAATTTATGAATATATATTATATAAAATGTCTGAAATATACATATAAAACATTGATAGTAATTTCCTATTTGCCTTCTGCTTTTTTGTTTGAAACTTTTACAGTAAGCATATATTATAACTATCATTAGAAAAAAAGAACAGAGAAGGTAATTATTCCACAATAAATTATAGACTTTTAAGCTATCTAATCCATTTAATTAAAATACCTTTATATATTTTTGGAGTAACTACTGAGTCCAAGATACTGAGCAGAGTGCTAAGCCAGTCAGACATGGCTCTTTTGTGGACTTGCATTCTGGTGATTCAACTTGAGTTTCAGTTTCTCTTTCCTTGACACAGAAGGAGTTCAAGCACAGTCTTTATACTTATGCTTCTTATTACCTCATTAATTTCTAATTTTGTCATTGAATAAAATAGCTTTTTGACATCATATCTATAAAAAGTTTTCTAAATTTTCTTCCAATTCCCCTAAATAAAGATTCCTCAAAATATTTTCTGGGCTTTCACCTTCTATTAAGTCTCTCCTTTCTCAATTACCTTGATTCAGATGCCCCCCTACTATTATTTATCTGTAGCTTTTATCTCCTGCAAAAGTCAGGCTTGCTTGTACCACACTTATCATTAAACATCTAAAATATATCTCTGTCACCTTAAACACATGTTCAAAAGTAAGCTTTTCATCTTCACAATACTCTCTTGCCTTCCTTATGTATGCATTCTTTTTTTTATTTAGATTTTTTTTTGTTTTTCTTTTATACCATCAAATTCACAAACTCCAAGTTTAAAACTAAGAATCATTTTTGATCTCTTTGTTGACTCTGATATCCTATCAGTTTTCAATTCCTGTCAGTTCTCTCCTTGAAATATTTACTAGTCATAGCCACTCCCCATTGCCACTGTCACATAGCCTCTCCCCATTTTCACTGTCATTATCACAGTCCAGGCTCACTTAGGCCTCTTCCAACCTTTTATGCTTTTTTGCAAGCCTTCAATCCTTTTTTCAGGCACCAGTTTTTCCTTATTCACTTCATCTTGTTTGCCGATATGTCTAACAATTAAAAATGAAAACTCTTACTAATCATCTGGTTTTTGCAAGGCTATTCTTAGATACTGAAGAATGAAAGGCAAATGAATCATAAACTGTTCCTTTTCAGAAATCTGGTCATGTTCATTCCCTTTGCTAAAAACATGACAGACTTAGTGATCCCTCCTTAAGTAGTCCCAATCTTTTCTTATAATATTCAAGGTCCCTCCATGCAGCTATGCAGTTTTCTCTCCTGAAGTAATGTTCAAATCCAACATCTAAAAATACCAGATAGAGCAAATAGAATCCAGTGCAAGAAAGAGAGTCCAGACTTTCAGAGACATCATAGCAAGATCTCCTACCCCCTCCCACTAGACTCTCACTTTCAACTAGTCCCAACTCAGCCTTACCGCCAGTCTGGACAGCCCTTTCATGCTTCAGATCAAAAGCCTGGGTTGGTTTTGTCCATATGTCTGGGAAAGGGAACACTAAAGATTGGGAATATATTCAACATCATTTAAACCCCAGATGAGTAAAATTTTAATCATAGATAAGGTCAGTCTGTTCCCCCAAGAAGAAACAATGAGCCAGGCACTGACCTGCAGAAGCCTCCCCAGTGACACTAATCTATCAGCCTGAAGCTTATCATAGCCCCTGCTTTCCTAGGCTATCTGCTCATCAAATCTTCCCTGATTATTCAATTGCACATAATATTTTTTCCCTTGGCAATGCCATCACTTCTACCTTTTATATGACACTTATAATTTCACATGGCGTTTCAGTTATTTAAATACAAATCTTATTTCCCTATTGCACTCTCAGCCACTTTATGGTTGGATTCACATCTCCTTCTGTGGATAGCTCCTTGCATGTACTGAATTTTTTAAGGTAAATGAATAAACATAGTTTCCATTAGAAAATATATTAGATCAAAATAGCTTCTCGAAAGAGAAAGTGATAAGTCATCTTCCTCTCTAACTTCGGTTTACCTTGCATTTTACTTCCTTCCCAGTCATGTACATTCTTAATGATTAAAATTTTCCTATCATCACTTCCTAAATTAGCCAATAACCCCAATTAAAATAATAATAAAAACCAATATTTTTTAAAATCCAGACTTTTGATATATAGGCTTTTGATCAAGTCATAGAAAGAATGAAACAAACCATTTATTAAATTAGTATATAACAAGCACCTTCAGATTAAGGCTTTGATAGCATTTTTATTTGTTCCTTAGGTCTCTTTCATCTAGTATGAAAAAGTTTCAATGAAGAGACATGTTTCATAAAAGAAACTCTATATACCCATATTTCCTAAGCCAGATATAAAGAGATTTTCTTCACTTTGCCTAATATAGAGCCAATGAAGAAAAATAACATTTTACTGTGACTTCATGACCTTTAAAAGGCTGGACTCTCCAAGCAACCTTGCTAAACTAGGCTTGTTTTCATGAAACAGTCTAAGTTTACATTCTCATTCACCTTGTTGGTTCTAATTTGTGAAACTAATAGATTTCCAGCAGAAAGTTTCAGCCTCGTCTGCCTTTCCGAGCACCTTTATAAAGCAGGAGCTGTGGGAGAATTATTTCTGTTCGTGCTTCTCAGCACAACAGCTGCATATATCTTGTTATGTACAAGAGACTCTAAGGACCTACATTGTTTTTGAGCATGGGACTTTATGGTGTTCTCTTGGGCCTCTAGGATGGAGGTCACAAGAAGAAGGGATTCTCATATGAGTGATACTCTTCAGACACCTAAAGATCTGAGGTCACCAAGCGGGACTTGGTCAATGTTTGGAAAGAAACAATACCTGTATCAACAAAAGGGAAATGAGGCAGAAAAAGCAAGAATTTTCCTCAAGACTGAAGTGTCATGACAAATATCTTGGGAGACAGACAAAGCTGGAATCGAGACCTACATTTGTTGGACCATAAGCAAATTACATAATCGCTAAAAACTTCCACTCTTCCACTGCAAAATATCACCAAAATGAAAAGTGTTATGACAATGAAATGTGATAATTCATATAAAGTGCCTCATAATTTTCTTGATGTATTTCTCCGAAACTATTAATACTGTGAATATTTATACTGTAGAACTGAAGCTCCTTACAGCTTGCAGTGCTGACACTGACACCCCCCTCCCCAAACAACCACCCTGCTTTGTGCTTTCCTAACAGATCTTCAATTCTGTCTACATCAAATACAATATCCATACGGCTGAGAGAACTTGTCTTCATGCCTCAACACTAGTAATGGATCTGACCTTTATAGGAGCAATTTCCATTAAAAAGTATAATGCTGGCCACTGTTACTAACCTTTCATTGGGGGTTGGTTGGAGGCTTCTGGGACTCATCTTCCTCATTCATAAAAAAGAGGTACAGGAGACTTCTCTTTTTACATCTCTGATGTGAACCTAAAAGCATAAAACTTTGTTTGTTACTGGCAGCCATCCCACTACCATGAAGAATCATTCAGAAAACCAGGCACAGGATAAAGCCAGGGTCAAAGCCTATAGATGGAAAACACATTGTCCTTGATGACATCACTATGTCATCACATCAGAAAGCTTTCCCTACTAATAGTCTTTTGATGATGTGAGTCAATACATTTCTTTATTGTTTAAACTACTTTGGTTTTGATTTTCTATTTATTGTAGCTAGAAGAATTCTAACTTATATACTCTGTGGAGAATGGAGAATATCATTTTAAACAAATATAAAAAATGAATTCAGTTATCATCTCAAACATTTTGACCTTTTAATTCCATCTCCAATTTGAATCCAGTGTAAGGGAAGGATATCCTCTTGCAATAAGAATCCTATAGTGCAAGATATCCTATAGTTAGAAGGGAATCTGAAGGAAGGGACAAGTCAATTGCATGCTGCTTCATGAACAGATATCTCTAGCAATTTCTCTGCATCCTATAACCATTTACTATTCATTCAGATCTCTTAAAGTCATTTGCTTGAGCCATCCTAATATGTGAGGCATACAACTTTCTTAAAATGTGATCCCTGAACCATTATCCTTTTTCCACAAAAACAAACAAATGAATGGCCTTTCATTGCTCTTCCAATAAAACTTTATTTCCCCCATAGCTTTGGTTATTATTTATGCTGATCAAATGTTATCTCTAGCCTACACTTTTTTTTAAGTCCCAAAGCTATACATTTACCTGCCTCCTGGAAATTTTACTTACGATTTGGCAACTTAAATCTAGGGTCCAAAAGTGGATATTATTTTTTTTCTCCAAAACTTAATCTCTTTTGCTATCCCCTTCTTAGTGAATAGAATTATTCACCCAGTTTTACAAGTTATTCTGTATTATTTCCAGAATCTTCCTTGTCACCAAACTCCGGTGATGACCAAGTACTGTTGATTATATCAGTTTATCATCTCTCTGGGTTATTGCCTTTCTTGCCTTTCCACTGCTTCTACTTAAGTCAGGCTTTCATCATTTTTTGGTTTATCTATCAAAATATGCTTCTAATTTGTCAGATTTGCTCTAGTCCCTTTTCTTTTGTCATCCAGTGTCACCAAAGCAAACTTTTCAATCATCAAACCAATTCTCATACCATCTTCTGTAACTCATCGCCTGTTTAAAGTGTCTAAACAAAACAGATATCTTTGTTGTTGTTGTTTTGTTTTTTTTAATTTTTTTCAGTGTTATAAAACAGGTTTTTAAAGTGATCTATGCCTGGCTAGCTTTACAATTTCAACTTTTGCAGGTTTCACCATCCACCTTTTATACCTGTCTTCTTAGGTCACAACTCTCTCAGCTCAGGATCCTAGTGTGCCCCCAAAACCACTTAATTGTCTACCTATCCCAACTATATCATTAGACCTTATTCATCTTGAATATGTATCATCTAGTTGACTGATGGCACAGAAGTGGTCTATACTTGTTCATTAAGTTAATAATGAGTGGGCAACTTCCAAAATTGTTAGTAATGATAGCAAACTCATAGTTAATCAACTCTAAATGAGGAAAATTTGATTTGTGCTTCATACAATGATGAAACAAATTGAAAACTCACCCAAAACTTCTGTCTCTAAAGGCACTCTGATAGGAAGTCTGCTTCTCAGCACAATGGCTGACTACCAAAATGCAGACTACAACTCAGATATCTGATGATGTTTTATATACAATGAAACTTAAGAAACCAAAAGTATTAGTTGTGGATACCTAGACTACTGAGTAGGTAATTTATTGTTTGTTACCAGATCACTTATTTTGCATCCTGTAAGGAATTTTTAAAAAAGATTTTATTTATTTATTTGAGAGACAGAATGAGTGAGTGGGGGGAGGGGTAGAGGGAGATGGCAAGAATCTCAAACAGACTCTGCCCTGTGCCCAGAGCCCAAAGCAGGGTTCGATCTCATGACTCTGGTATCATGACCTGAACTGAAAAACCAAGTCAGATGCTTAACCGACTGAGCCACCCAGATGCCCTTTCTATAAGGGATTTTAAAAATTCCTTTTAAACTATGAATTTTAAAGACTGTTAAATGTATGAATATAAATGAAACCTGATTTTTACAGGATGCATTTATGAGAGCTTATGAAATATAAATGATAAAGATCTGTCAAAGTAGGCAACTAGGTTATTTTCTTAAAACATCTATGGAATTCCCCTTTTAAAATAATTTTCACTGATGCAGTCAAACCCCAAAAGAACCAGCACTCTTACTCTAGGAATACATTCTTTTTGATCAGGTACAGTTTTCTTTGCATTCACTAAACAGACCTAACTTACATGAATCTACTCTGTGTCTCACGGGGGATAAAACAGTGATCAAATGAGACAGAAACCCATGCCTTCGAGGTGTTTATCTTCTAATGATGCTCAGTATCTACCTCATCTCTTCTGCTCCCTGAGTGCATAGACAACACTCACACATATATGCACATACACATATGCATGTGTATATTCATACTGGACAGAATGTGAAGAGAACTCTGGATCATACTGATATTGATAACTTTAAGTAAAGAAAATCAATGAATTGTATTAATACAAGTTTATGTTTTTCTTCTTATTAATCCAGTCATGAAATCTGCTTTACTGCTGTTACCCAATTTCAACAATGGGTTCATTATATGTAATAGTATTCCCTGTGACTAAGAGAGAATAGTAAGAGGATAGTCATTTTTTTAGCAGTTGATGTAATCATATATATAAAATACATTTAAAATATAACAGGTTAATACTTTTTTTTTTTTTACTTTATTTAAGCTTTATTTAAACATATGATGTAACCCCACCACCCTCACCCAACCCCTCTTCCCCCCACCCCCCTCAGTTTGTTTTATGACATTAAGAGTCTCTTTTGGTTTTTCTCCCTCCCGATCCCATCTTCTTTCATTTTTTCTTTTCCTACCACCTTAACCCCCACTCCCGTTGCACTGTTGATGGGAATGCAAGCTGGTGCAACCACTCTGGAAAACAGCATGGAGGTTCCTCAAAAAATTGAAAATAGAGCTACCTTATGACCCAGCAATTGCACTACTGGGTATTTACCCTAAAGATACAAATGTAGTGATCCGAAGGGGCACGTGTACCCGAATGTTTATAGCAGCAATGTCCACAATAGCCAAGTTATGGAAAGAACCTAGATGTCCATCAACAGATGAATGGATAAAGGTTAATACTTTTTAACTCTTACCTTTATTCATATTATAAATTCAAATATTTCAATATTCTAGCATAAGAAATTACTTGCAGCTCTGGTGGCCCTGTGGTGGGTGATGTTATGTGGATAATACTATCAAAGTATTTCTTGACACATAATAATGAAAAAGTGTGCAAAACACTTGGCTGTCCCGTGGTAGTTGTTAATTGTCTTTGTATTACGGTAGTTGGTCCTTTAACAGAAGCTGATTGAGTTAATAACTGAATGTTTGGAATACTGATTCACAGCTAGCTTTTTCTATGGGTTTGAATTTACCATGGTAACCATGAATTGGTTTTCTTACTGTGCTGTGTGTTGCTTTAAATTAAACTGATGGGATTAATAAATGAATAGCAATTATAAAAGCTGTACAGCCAATGTTCCATTATCTTGGTTATTTTCTATTAAGCTCACATATAGACCGTCTAACTTCCCATCTGCCTATCACTGCCTATTATAGCTTATGCATGTTAACATCAAATGCCTTAATCTATGTACTAATATGGATATCATTTTTACATTTTCATTACTTTTAATTCTAAAGAGTATTTGAGAAGACATAATGTTGAAACTACTACTACTACCTGTATATATTCATATAAGGATATTGAGAATTTGAATAGTTCACTATAGTTTCACCATCATTTTTATTCATCTTTTCTTTGAAGGCATAACACATTTATTTTGATGTATCACATTAATTCATTTATTTGTGGGTTTTTTTGTAAAATAGTGGAATCTCTCCTGTTTCATAGTCTGGCAAGTAGAGGATTAACTTTCTTATATTATTTGCCCCAGCCTGTCAGTAAATAGAAAGAACAAAGTGAAAGTTTTCTATTTCATTTACTTCCAGTTTACCTTTAGTAAATGTTTTTTTCTGTCAGGCACTGCAAGAATTATCTCCTTGGATCAAAATTTTTAGTTTTTGTTTCCTGTTCTAAAACTTTAAACAACTTTCCATTACCTATATGATCCCTCCCAGTCTTTGGCCTGGAGTTCAATGCCCTGTGTAAACTGACAAATTTTCTGACCTTTTCTTTTTTTTCCAAGTAAACCTAATGTAAGTTCTACTTACAGCAAAAATATAAGAAGATGTATATTCTAAAAATAACTCTATTATCAATATGAAGGATAAATTGGGGCTTAAACTTAAGGCAAGCAAACTGGCTGGGTTCTATTATTAGTTCATATGGGTTTCCAGAATAGAGAAAGAAAACCTCTGTGGGACATGATTCTTATAATGGTCTTTAACCGTAAGGCATTTTTACATAGTGAAAATTAAGAGGTATCAAATATAATACAGCTGATGAATTTAAGGGAGACATGATCTCATGATCACTTCATAGCTAGATCTTTTCTGATCCATGTCAAAAGACCATCTCCATACACACAAGTCATCTGGCAAATGTCCATTAATGATCACAGGAACAGGCAAAAACACTTAATGCACCTTACTACTAAACCAAGAAAAAAAAGTTCATTTGGAATCTCACTATTCTTTAGTATATACTACAGTTAAACTGTACTAGAATTATGTTTCTGTGGGGCACCTGAGTGACTCAGTTGGTTAAGCATCTGATTTCAGCTCAGGTCATGATCCCAGGTCCTGGGATTGAGTCCCGAGTTGCTCCCTGCTCCGTGGGGAATCTGCTTCTCCTTCTGCCCCTCCTCCCACTTGTTCTCTCAATCTCTCTCTCTCAAATAAATAAAATCTTTAAAAATATTTACGTTTTTGGGGCGCCTGGGTGGCTCAGGGGTTAAGCCTCTGCCTTCGGCTCAGGTCATGGTCTCAGGGTCCTGGGATCGAGCCCCGCATCGGGCTCTCTGCTCAGCAGGGAGCCTGCTTCTCCGTGTCTCTCTCTCTCTCTCTGCCTGCCTCTCTGCTGACTTGTAATCTCTGTCTGTCAAGTAAATAAATAAAATCTTTTAAAAAAAAAATATTTACGTTTTTGTGTATATATGGGGGAGGGGGATATTTTGTTTTATTTTGTGGTTTTTTTCTTCCTGTTATTCCAGGTGCAAAATTTCAGGGTAATTAAAGAATTCTACTTAAAAAATCATGGTGGAAACTTTATAAATAATTCAATCCATTTAAATTTTTCTCAATAGGTGAGTCTTGAGGACCCACAGCATTCAATGAATAAAGAATGATTGATGAACTGTTTTGACTTGAGAAAGAAGACATCAAGTTGAGGTGGGGTAGAGGTGTTATAAAAGCTGATGTAATTTTTGAAAGAAGTATGTGTCCTTTTTGTACTAGATCATAAATGCAGAAGCAATGAATGAAAGTTGTTCAAAGACAACTGTCAGCTTAATATTAGAAAGAACTTAACAATTCAGAACTATCAAAAAATGAAATTGGGTGGGACGCCTGGGTGGCTCAGTTGGTTAAGCATCTTCCTTTGGCTCAGGTCATGATCTCAGTGTCCTGGGATCAAGCTCACATTGGGCTCCCTGCTCAGCAGGGAATCTGCTTCTCCATCTTCCTCTGCCCCCATCTCTCTCCCAACAAGCTCATATTCCTGTTCACTCTCTCTCAAATAAGCAAAATCTTAAA
This sequence comes from Taxidea taxus jeffersonii, assembly GCA_003697995.1. Classification (NCBI taxonomy): domain Eukaryota; kingdom Metazoa; phylum Chordata; class Mammalia; order Carnivora; family Mustelidae; genus Taxidea; species Taxidea taxus. Next base: position 100,292 of record ML111822.1, read on the forward strand.
AAATAATAAATTAAAAATAAAAATGAAGGGGTGCCTGGGTGTCTCAGATGTTAAGCCTCTACCTTTGGCTCAGGTCATGATCCCAGATCCTGGGATCGAGCCCCACATCAGGGCCCCCTGCTCAGTGGGAAGCCTGCTTCTCCCTATCCCACTTCCCCCTGCTTGTGTTCCCTCTTTTGTTGCCTCTCTCTCTCTGTCAAATAAATAAATACAATCTTTAAAAAAAAATAAAAATGAAATGGGTAACAGTGTACCAAATCTCTGTTTAACTAGAGAAGAAATGGTCTCTTTTTTGAGCTACTATAATTTGGATTCATGTATTGAGTTGAAGGTTGATTTAAATTATTTCTAGGCAGGGTAACATGTAGAGAACTAAAAACTGGGGGCTTGCATATCTGATGCTGGCATGACCTTTACTAGATGATTGAATTAGGTTAGGTAATTCAACTTTGAATTTTAAATTCCTTCATCTCTCTTTTAAAGATATTACTTCCTTAACAATAAATTAATGGTATTATATTCATACCTGAGATGAAAAAAAGGAAAATAATTCAATTGTCTTGAAAAAAATATGCAAGAAAAAGGGGACCAATTTGGATATGTCATCTTCCTGATGAATTTTTAGTAGAATATTTGTAATTATAACTGTGCCTTTTACAACTAGATATATGAGCATTCTGTATATGTGACAAGCAATGGTATTATTACAAAATTATTTTAAGCAATTTGTAATTAGGTAACCTAAATATATTCACTTTGTACATTCCAATTTCGAAATTCCAGAACAGTTTCTATTTTAATAAAATAAGAGTAGTTTATTTGACTTTTATGCATATATCCATGTAAACCTTAATTGGATTTATGCCTCAGGGTTCTCATCAAAGATCAATTAAAAGCATTAACCATCTGATCTAAGGCTGTCATCTGAGGAACATGAAATTAGCCTTTTCTCGGATCCTTCATTTAGTATTTTTTAGATTATCTCTATGGATTTATTTAGTCAAAATTTGTGTGTTATCTCTCCAAACAACTCAAATCACTTCAACAAAGCAATTTTATATTAAAATTGTAATTGTTATTTATAACAGCCATCCTGCTTTCTGTTCCCTTGTTCAGTGGAGATGAGATCTTTTAAGAATAAATGAAACAAGATGGGATCGGGAGGGAGACAAACCAAAAGAGACTCTTAATGTCTTAAAACAAACTGAGGGGGGTGGGGGGGGAGGGATGTTGGGAGAGGGTGGTGGGGTTACATTATATGTTTAAATAAAAATTTAAAAAAAAAAAGAAAAAACAACTATGAAGACAAGTGAATGGTTCCAACACAGTCTATGTATTTTATGTATGATTATGTTTCATACAAAGAAATGAAAGTCAATACAAAAAAAAAAAAAAAAGAATATCAGTGATTCCTCTAATCCCAGGCCATTCTCTAGGATTTGAGGGGGTTCATTCCAGAAATACAGTATTTGTTACAGTTCATTTCCCTGTTGCTTCTTTAGGGAAATGAATATAACACTTCAATGCCAGAAAAGAAAAAGCTGTGTGTTTGGCGGGGGGGGGGGGGGGGGGGGGGGGTAGTGGAGAAAAACAGCTACATTTTCAAATGTCAGTAAGCCCATATGGCATCTGACCTAGGAACAAATTGTCAGCTAGAATAACTTTCCCTGCCCCAGTGCATCAGTGAGCACTGACCTCCTGCTGCTCTTGCTGATATGTAATAAAAAAAGCTTTTGTGCTCCCTGAGTGGAATATTTTTCATTGAAAATATAGTGAATTTCACTCAACCTTAATCACCTAGAGCTATATCAAGTGAATACTTTTAGAGTTTGATTGAGGGGAACCGATAATTCCCAGATAAGAGTGATATTTAAGGCAATTATTTGTTAACTATGTTTACCAATCTCTATCACAATATATAATCTTTGATATATCCAAAATATATTTCCTATGTTTGATCACCAAGACTTACAGCTCTGTATTATTAATCAATAGATAATATTACTACTTCATGTTTGTATATTATTTATCCATGTGACTTATATACATTATCCCAATTTATGCCCATTGCAATTTTTTTTAGTTATATAAAAGGACCTCAAAAACTAAGTTTTTGAGGTCAAGGAACTGAGCCACACGGTTTTAAAGTAACATAATCCAAGGCAAGCAGTTACTGAATGGCCAAACAAGGATGACAACAACAATGTTGAAAGCGACCTATATAAACTGTTTACTTACCATATGTGAAGCACTGGCTGTATATCCTCATTTTTGGTCTTTATCAAGAGGTGGCAATGAAGTGTTGGGCCACATACTGCAATTATCAATGGTACTAGGATCAGCTGTTTTTGAATTTGGGTAAATCTTCTAACCAGTTTCATGCCAGAGTTTCTCTATGTGCAACGCCCACCTAGGAAGTGGGAGGAAAGAATAAGTAAGTTGAAAATGGTGAACGATTTTCTGGACAGCAAATAATATAATATTTTATAAATATTCTTTTTTTTTTTTTGTAGAAGAAGGACCATAAAACCAAGACTTTTATAAAAGTAATGCCCTTTATTTCTCCACCTTTAGAGTTAGTACAGTTTGTACTATTTGATGTTCAGTATAGCACAAGAGGTGCTACCCAGTTGTCTCCCCAACTTCCCTTGCCTCCTTCTTTTGCCAAGAGTACCCTGTTAGCTTCTAGGAACCCCCTTCCTCCTTTGCTGTTGTGTCCTGAATTTTATTGGGATTGACACAAGAATTGGAGCATATTTGACCCAATTTAGATTGCTGAGAATTATGAAGACAGGTGAGGGTTTCTGAGATAGTTTTTCTTTTTTTCTGGTTGTGTGATGTGCTGCTCACATCACACAAACAGGCTGGGTGGAACGACACCCTCCCTTTGGAATTTTTATTATGCAGATCATTTTACCCTTTTCCTTTTTATTTATTTATTTTTTGAAAGCCAATTGGCTTGGTTTTGTTCCTTGGTTGCAGATAATAGCAAACTAAATGATATAGTAGAGAATCCAATTTAAAGAGTGTTAGCGGATTACTCTGGCAGAGGTAACTTGTATTAGTTTTGATCTTAATTTACCTCTCTAATGTAATATGATGTGAGAATTATATCTGTACTACATCATAAATGTTTAATTTGTCTCTTCCATGCTGCAAATTCCAAGAAGTTAAAGAACATCTCCCCTTGGTTTACTGCCAATGACCCAATACCTACCATAGTTTATGGTACAGAGTAGGTGTTTACTGAATCTTCATAAAAAGTGGGGGGAAAAAAAAGAGAAAAGAAAATAGGTTCACTATTGTTCCTAATTCAGAAACAGAGAATAGGTACAGGAGACTAGGGTAGTATGAATGCTTTAAAAATAGAATAAAAATTGTACAATGGCTCAAAGAATACACATCATGATTTTCTTAAATGTTACCATAGAATACATTCTCTTTGAATAAAAACAAAATGTTCATAGGACTTTGAAGCAAAATAAAAGTCACTTTAAAAAATTCTAGTCAATCTAGATGCTTAAAATATATACAAGTTTACCCTTTTAGTTTTTCCAATGTGTAATATAGTACAAATAAATTACAAGTGTCTCATTCAACATTACAGTTTGTATCGAGTTTAGGATGACCTTATTAACAGCTACTTCAGATTTCAAAACTACTAGAGCAAGCAGGACTATATTTTTAAAATTTAGTTTTGATGTTTCAAAGTACTCTGTTTTAGTTTACCTTCCTTCTTTCACAACAAAAGGACACTCAACTCTGTCATCACTTCTCTGCTAGTGATCCTTGAAATTATATTCATCTAAATAACTTAAGGCAAAATTGCTTTAACTTGATCTACAACAACTCCCTACAAAGAAAAATTGAGTTCTTCAAACACCTAATGGTCTGAATATAAACAATTTATTAACATATACTCAAATTTCCTTATTTTCTCAGCAAATAAGAACCCCTTGGGAATATTCAGACATTTCCTATGATCCAAGATGTGAACCATTCTTATCCAAATTTACCTCTCTTAACTGTTTTGATTTTTATAGAGCATGCCCACAGTTAGACATGGTATTAGTTTTGAGTACATCATGAAATAAAAATATTGGTTTAGTGAATACCTGTCTAAATGTATAAAAATGTTTTTTTGAGATTCACTTAATTAAGGTTTAGTAGTTTATCTCTTCTCTACTTGCAATCACAATCATCTTGGTACCTTAAATGGACTTTCAACATTTTCTCTTTCATTTGTTTACAGATTGTTCTGATGAGTTATTCATCTTAATCCATTTAGCGGAATGAATATGAAACTAAATATGTATGTCAGAAACTTGTTACCTAGCACTAAGTTTATGCTTAAAACACATTAAATTTCATACAGCCAAGTATCTCTTAAGCAATAAATGGTTGTAAATGATTAATATTGACTAACATTCCTCCCTTGGCCATCAGGTCTTCTTTTACCACTCAAAGCAGGTATGCATGTGAAGAGGTATATATAGGACTAGATAGTAGGCCTGTGTTATTAAAATTCAGCTCTCTACAATGAAAAGAGAGGTTAAGCAAAAATATATGGTTAATTCAACACATACTGAACTTCTTTCCACGTAAGTTTCCTTTAGAACAATACTTGGAACTCTTAACATTATGTACTTTTAAAATATCTGAAGGTTTCTAGAAGTTTGGAGATGTATCAACACTGAAGGTCAGCACTGAGCATATGCTATCAGTGCTGTCCAACAGAAATTTCTCCAATAACAGAAATGTCTTGCATTTTCTAGTACTGTAGCCATTAGTCACAGATAGATAGCAAGGACAGAGAATAGAGCTAGTAAGCTGAGGAACTGAATTCATTTAAATTTTTTTAAAATATTTTATTTATTCATTTGATAGACAGAGATCACAAGTAGGCAGAGAGGCAGAGAAAGACAGAGGAGAAAGCAGGCTGTCCGCAGAGCAGAGAGCCGGACGCAGGGCTCGATCCCACGACCCTGGGATCATGACCCGAGCTGAAGGCAGCGGCTTTAACCCACTGAGACACCCAGGCGCCCCTCATTTAATTTTTATATTAAATTTATATTTAAATAGCTACATGTGACTGGTGGCAACCACAGTAGAAAGTGCATACAGTCAGCAATTACAGAAAGTCCCAGTCTTTGGAGCCAAACCCCATTCTCATTCTCCTTCTCACCTTTGTTTTCTGCTAACTTTTCCTTTCTCTCTTTCTTGTTTTACTGCTCTTCATTCTAAACATTGTATAGCACAATTTCATATGTGTTTAGAACTGTTATCCACTGGGTCAGGGCAAAGATTAAATTTAAGTCACAAATTTTACTCTTCCAAGCACTTAAAATCTAGTTAAGGAGTCAAATATCATATACATACAATAGCATATATACATATATCCACACCAAATTATTTTGTACATAATTAAAGTCAGAGGAAGAGAAGATTATTGCTAGTATCTCAGTATGGCCGAAGAATGGAGCATTAAAATGTTTCTTTAAAAACATATTTGGGAGGGGGCCGATGGCAACAGAATAGGAGGACCCCAGGCTTGCCTCATTTCATAAATACAATCAGATAACTATCAAATCATCCCAAATATCCCAGAAATTAACCTAAAGGCTGGCCAAACAAGACAAAACAAAACAGAAAACAAACAAAAACACTCCACAATTAAAGGTAGAGAAGGGGCCACAGTAAAGAAGATACAAAGTGCAGAGAAATGGTTTAAGGGAGAAACAAATACTGGCTGCTGTGGAGGGAGGGAGCTGTGGTCATAGAGAAGGGTAGGGGGTGCACACAAGGAAATACACAAGAATATTTTCCCATAGCTGCTGGCTTAGAAGGTAAAAGGGGCTGAATTTTTTAAGTTCTTGCAATCATCAGGGCTTAAAGTCTGATTTTAGTGTCAATGGGCTGGACTCCAGGAGGGCTAGAGGCACCAGACTACTCTTGGAGAAAAGGCAGGCAAACAACCCAAGGACAAACAGTGTGGAAACAGTGATCAGAAGAGCACCTTGGACCCATACTGGGGACCTTATTTGTTCTTTTTGGAATATGACCCTAACAGGCAGCATTCATAGAGATACCTCTCTGGAAACAAAGGAGATGGTTAATGCCATTTCTCTACCCAGCCCCTCAGCATAAACAGAGTCACCTTTAGGAAGTAGTACAGTACTGACACAGACTACCTAACTTGCTTACACTAAGCCTCACCCCTTCTGCATTCCTGTGGAACTGCCCTTTTCAGTCACACTTACTTCAGTCCCAGAAGACATGCCCAAACCTTTGCTCACACTGTGTTTTCTGACTCAGGAGTTTTGTGGAGCCTCGGTTCTGATGGTGATGGTAACAGGTCTCATTTCACAAGCAGACCAGAGCATACCTAGTTAAAACTCACAACATCTAGACCAGGGAACAAACACTGCCCACAGCAGTAAAGGAAAATCTCTGTAGATGATTGGCCTGAAGGTACAGCAGCCAGGACACAACAACAGAACACATGCGGCATGCACTTCCTGAAGTGCCAAGCCATGAGCTCTACACAACCTCTTCATGATTTACTTTTAGGAGCAGGAGACATAACTGGCTTTTCTAACAGAAAGAAGGCAGAGACTTAGTCAAAATGAGAAGACAGAGGAATTTATTCCAAATGAAAGAACAAGATAAGGCCATGGCCAAAGATCTAACTGAAACAGACATAAGGTGGAGAACTTAAAGCAATGATAATAAGGATGCTCACTGGACTGATGAGAGAGACAAAAGAGTTAAGAAAAGAATCAGTCACAGATGAAGAGTATAATAAACAAGATTAGAAATACCTTTGATGGAATGAACAGCAGCCTGGAAGAAGCAGAGGAATGAACTGATGATCTAGAAGATAAAGTAATCGAGGGGCACCTGGGTGACTCAGTTGGTTAAGTGTCTGATTCTTGATTTTGGCCCAGGCCATGATCTTGGGGTTGTGAGATCAAGCCCTATGTCGGTCTCTACATTGAGTATGGAGCCTGCTTAAGATTCTTTTACTCTCTCTCCCTTGGTCCCTCCCTCAAGCTCAAGAAGAAGAAGAAGAAGGAGGAGGAGGAGGAGAAGAAGAAGAAGAAGAAGAAGAAGAAGACGACGACGACGACGATGATGACGAAGAAGACAGCAAAGAAGAAGGGGAAGAAGAAGGAGGAGGAGGAAAAGGAGAAGACGGAGACAATGATGACAAAAAAGTAACAGAAAGCAATGAAGTTCAACAAAGAGAGAAAGGAGAATTATGCAAAGTGAGAACAGTCTTAGGGATTTCAGTGACTCCAACCAATGTAATAACATTCATATAATAGGAGTCCCAGAATAAAAAGAGAGAGATAAAAGGGTACAGAAATTTTATTTTAAGAAATAATAGCTGAAAACTTTCCTAATCTGGGGAAGGAAATATATATCCATACCCAGGATATACAGAGAACCCCCAACAAAATCAACAAAGGTGGATCCATACCAACACAGTTTACAATTAAACTAGGAAATCATGGTAATAAGAAAACAATTTTTAAAGCAGCAAGACAAAAGAAGACAGTTACTGGTATGCCTGGGTGGCTCAGTCGGTTAAGCATCTGCCTTTGGCTCAGGTCATAATCTCAGGTCCTGGGATTGAGCCCCATGTTGGGCTCCTTGCTCAGTGGGGACTCTGATTTTCCCTCTCCCTGCTCCACCCTGCTCATGCTCTGTCTTTATCTATCTCTCTCAAATAAATAAAAAAAAATCTTAAGAAGAAGGAGGAGGAGGAGGCGGCGGCAGTTACTTATAAGGGAAAGCCCATAAGGCTACCAGCAAATTTTTCAACAGAAAGTCTCCAAGCCAGAAGGACTGGTACGATATATTCAAAGTGCTGAGTGGGGAAAATCTGTAGCCAAGAATATTCTACTTAGCAAGACTAACAATCAAAATAGGAACAATAAGGAGTTTCACAGACAAATAAAAATTAAAGGAGTTTATGACCACTAAGCCAACACTGCAAGAAATACTAAAAGGGATTCTGTGAGTGAGAAGACCAAAAGTGATAGTATGAAGGTAGGAAACACAAAAGCAGTAAAAATGAATATTTCTATAAAAAATAAGTCAAGGAAATCACAAAATAAAATGATATAATATATGACAACATATACCTAAAATGCAGGGAGGACAGGAGTAAAGAATGGATTCAAACATAAATGACCATCAATTTAATATAGACTGTTATATGTGTAAGATATTATATATAAATCTAATGGTAACAACATCAAATACTTACTGATAAATGTGAAAAAAAGAAAGATATCCAAATATATCAGTAAAGAAAATAAAGTGTGAAAGAGAGAACAATAAGAAAAGATCAGAGAAAGTCTCCAAAAACAACCATAAAACAAGTAATAAAATGGCAATAAATACATTTCTATCAATAATTACTTTGAATGTAAATGGACTAAATGCTCCAATCAAGAGACAGGGTGTCAGTATGGATAAAAAAAAAAAATCCATCTATATGATGCCTACAAGAGGCTCATTTTAGACCTCAAGATACCTGTAGATTGAATGTGAGGGAATGCAGAAACACTTATCATGCCAGTGGTTGTCAAAAGAAAACCAGAGTAGCGATACTTACATTGAACATGATGCTTTAAAACAAAGACTATAACAAGAGACAAAGAAGATCACTATATAATCATAAGGGAGACAATCTAACAAGAAGATGTAACAATTATAAATATATGCCCTACATGGGAGCACCCAAATACATAAAATAATAAACATAAAGGAATTAATCGATCATAATACAAATAATAGTAGGGGACTTTAACACCTCACTTACAGCAATGGACAGATCATCTAAACAGAAAATCAACAAGGAAATGATAGCTTTGAATGACACACTAGACCAGATAGATTTAACAGATATATTAAGATTTAACATATATATTCTGCTAAAACAGAAGAAAACACATTCTTTTCAAGTGCATATGGCACTTTCTCTGAAATGGATCACATACTAGGCCACAGAATAGTCCTCAATAAATTCAAGAAGATGGAAATCATACCATGCCTTTCTCTGACCACAATACTGTATGAAACCAGAAGTTGACCACAAGAAAAAAACTAGAAAGACCACCAATACATGAATATTAAATAACATGCTACTAGACAATGAATGGGTCAAGCAGGAAATTTTTAAAAAATGCATGGAAACAAATGAAAAAGAAAACACAGTTGACCAAAACTTTTGGGATGCAGCATAAGTGGTTCTAAGAGGTAAATAAATAGCAATACAGACCTACCTCAAGAAGAAAGAAAATCTCAAATAAAGAACTTACCCTTACACCTAAAGGAGCTAGAAATAGAACAAACAAAACCTAAAGCCAGCAGAAGGAAGGAAATAATAAAGATTAGAGCAGAAATAAATGATACAGAAACCAAAACGACAACCAAACAAAAACATAGAACAGATCAATGAACCAGGAGGTGGTTCTTTGAAAAAATTAATAAAATGGTAAACCATTAGCCAGACTTATCAAAAATAAAAGAAAAAGGACCCAGATAAATAAAATCACAAATGAGAGTGGAGAAATAACAACCAACACCACAAAAATATAAAACATTATAAAAGAATACTATGAAAAACTATACACCAACAAATTGGACAACCTACAAGAAATGGATGAATTCCTAGAAACATTTAAATTACCAAAACTGAAACAAGAAGAAATAGGGAATTTGAATAGACCAATAAAGCAGCAAAGTAATGGAATCAGTAATCAAAAAACTCCTAACAAACAAAAGTCCAAAACCATGACACACTTAAAGAAGAGTTGATACATATTTTCTCAAACTGTTCCAAAAACAGAAGGAAAATTTACATTCATTCTATGAGGCCAGCATTACTCTGATACCAAAACCAGACAAAAGCCTCCACAAAAAGGAGAATTATAGGCTAGTATCTCTGATGAAGATAGATGCAAAAATCTTCAACAAAATACTTGGCAAATTGAGCCCAACAACACATTTAAAAAATCATTCACTGGGGTGCCTGGGTGGCTCAGTTAGTTAAGCAGCTGCCTTCAGCTTAGGTCATGATCCCAGGGTTCAAGGATGGAGTCCTTCTCCAGGCTCCCTGCTCAGTAGGGAGCCTACTTCTCCCTCTCCTTCTGCCTGCTGCTTGTGCTCTCTCTCTCTCCTTTTATCTCTCTGTGTCAAATAAATACACACATAAATAAATAAATAAATAAATAAATAAATCTATCTACCTTAAAAAAAAGTTCACCACAATCAACTGGGATTCATTCCTGGGCTGCAAGGGTGGTTCAGTATTCACAAATCAATCAATGTAATAGAGCATATTAATAAGATAAAGGTTAAGAACCATATCATCATTTCAATAGTTGCAGAAAATGCATTTGACAAAGGACAACATCCATTTACAATAAAAAACTCCAACAAAGTAGGTTTAGAGGGGATATGCGTCAACTTAATAAAAGCCATACATGAAAAAACTCACAGCTAACATCATCTTAAGTGGGCTAAAGAGGATAAAAAAGTAAAATAAAATAATAATAATAATAAATAAAAACTGAGAGCTTTTCCCCTAAGATCAGGAACAAGACAGTGCACTCTCACCACTTGTATTCAACATAGCACTGGAAGGCCTAGTCACAGCAATCAGGCAACAAAAAGAAATAAGAGACATCCAAATCAGCAAGGAAAAAGTAAAACTTTCACTGTTCGCAGATGGCATGATACTGTATATAGAAAACTTGAAATACTCTACCAAAAACTGCTAGAACTGATAAACGAATTCAGTAATGTCTCAGGATACAAAATCAATGTACAGAAATATGTTACATTTCCAGGCACCAGTAATGAAACAGCAGAAAGAAAAATTAAGGAATCAATCACATTTACAACTGTACCCCCCCAAATAAAATACATGGGAATAAATGTAACCAAAGAGGTGAAAGACCTGTACTCTAAAAACTATAAAACACTGATGAAAGAAATTGAAGATGACATAAAGTAATGGAAAGGCATTCCATGCTCATGGATTGGAAGAACAAATAATGTTAAAATGTCAATACTACCCAACGCAGTCTATATATTTAATGTATTTAATATATATTTACTATATATTAATGCAATCCCTATCAAAATACCAATAACATTTTTCACAGAGCTAGAACAAACAATCCAAAAATTTTTATGGAACAACAAAAGACCTTGAATAGCCAAAGCAATCATGAAAAAGAAAAGCAAAGCTGGAAGCTTCAAAATTACAGACTTCAAGTTGTATTATGATACTGTAGTAATAAAAACAGTATGGTGCAGGCACAAAAATAGACACATAAATCAATAGAAGAGAATAGAAAACCCAGAAATAAATTGACAAGTATATGGCCAATTGATCTTGACAAATCTGGAAAGAATATCCAGTGGGGAAAGGACAGTCTCTTCAACAAATGGAGTTTGGAAAACTGGACAGCAACATGCAAAAGAACAAAATTAGATCAATTGTTTTCCCTATACACAACAATAAACTCAAAAGTGATTAAAGACCTAAATATGAGGCCTGAAACCACAAAGGTACTTGAAGACAGCACAGGCAGTAATTTCTCTTACATGGGCCATAACTTTTTTCTAGATAGGTCTCCTGAAGCAAGGGAACCAAAAGCAAAAATAAACTATTAGGGCTACATTAAAATAAAAAGTTTCTGGGGTGCCTGGGTGGCTCTGTCATTAAGTGTCTTCCTTTGGCTCAGGTCATGATCCCAGAATCCTGAGATGGAGCCCTGCATCAGGCTCCCTGCTCGGGGAGCCTGCTCAGCCAAAAGCCTGCTTCTCCCTCTCCCACTCCCTCTGCTTGTGTTCCCTCTCTCACTGTGACTCTCTCTGTCAAATAAATAAATAAAATCTTTTTAAAAATTAAATAAATAAAATAAAATAAATAAAAAGCTCTGCACAGCAAGGGAAATAATCAACAAAACTAAAAGAGAATCTATAGAATGGGGAAGATATTTGAAAATGACATATCTGATAAAGGGCTAGTATCCAAAATATATAAAGAACTTATACAAGTTAACACCCCAAAACCAAATATTCCAATTAAAAAATGGGCAAAAGACACAGACATTTTTCCAAAGAAGACATACAGATGGCCAACAGACACATGAAAAATGCTCAAAATTACTGATTATCACTGATTTCGGAGTGCAAATCAAAACTACAATGAGATATCACCTCACACCTGTCAGAATGGTTAAAATCAACAACACAAGAAAAAATAGGTGCTGGCAAGGATGTGGGAGATAGGGGAACCTTCTTGTATTATTGCTAAGAATGCAAACTGGCACAGCCACTGTGGAAAATGGTATGGAGTTTCCTCAAAAAGTTAAAAATAGAACTACCCTACTATCCAGCAATGGCACCAGTAGATATTTACACATAGAATACAAAAATACCAATTCAAAGGGATATGTGTCCCCATTTTTATTGCAACATTACTTACAATGGCTAAGATATGGAAGCAGCCCAAGTGTCCATCAACTGATGAATGGATAAGGAGATGTGGTATATTTATGCAATGGAATATTATTCAGCCATAAAAAAGAATGAGATCTTGCCATTTGCATCAACATGGATGGACCTAGAGTATAATGCTAAGTGACATAAGTCAGTCAGAGAAAGTAAATACCATATCATGTCACTCACATGTGGAATTTAAGGAACAAAACAAATGAGCAAAGGGGAAAAGAGAAAGAAAGAGGCAAACCAAGAAACAGACTCTTAGCTATAGAGAACAAACTGATGGTTACCAGAAGGGAAGGGGATGGGAGAATGGGTGAAATAGATGTTGGGGATTAAGGAGTGCACTTGTGATGAACACTGGGTATTGTGTGGAAGTGTTGATCAAATCACTATATTGTACATCTCAAACTAAAATTAGGCTCCATGTTAACTAACTGGGTTTAAATAAAAACTTAAAGAAAAAGAATATGTTTAGAAAAGTATTCAGGGAATATATCACAGAAGACCTCATAATGATGACTTCTTTCCATTAGACACTAGAAAAATATTCAAAGATTTCAAGCTGGATTGTAATAGAGTTAGTTGTTTTTTCTTTTTAAAATTATTCTGGGAGTATGGATCTACATTATAATAAGGTAGTGTACTTCAACTGTCTCTCCACTGTGTTTTAATTATCTATGTATATGTCTATCTCGTCAGCTACAATCCAGATTATTGAGGGAAAAAATTAATGTATTCATTTTAGTAATTAAAATACCTGCCATGATGTCAGGCTTACAGCAAGTATTCATACACTAATAGAGATTATTTCTTGAATGTATGCATCATATCCAAATCTACAAATAAGTCTATGTAATCCTCAAATACTCTTATTTTTTTTTAAGATTTTATTTATTTATTTATTTGTCAGAGAGAAAGAGGGAGAGAGAGCGAATGAGCACAGGCAGACAGAGTGGTAGGCAGAGGCAGAGGGAGAAGCAGGCTCCCTGCCGAGCAAGGAGCCTGCTGTGGGACTCGATCCCAGGACGCTGGGATCATGACCTGAGCCGAAGGCAGCTGCTTAACCAACTGAGCCACCCAGGTGTCCCCTCAAATATTTTTAAAAGATGCTAAAATTAAAACTCTAGCTTTCTTTTTTCCTTTATATAGTAGGAACTAGTATGCAAATTTCATTTTCTGCATTAAACATGTTATCCTTTTTTTCAGCAGCCATAAAGTGAGTTTTTTAAACTTAAAAAAAAAAAAAAAAAAAAAAAAAGAGAGAGAGAGAGATCACAATCTAAGTTTACTATTCATAGGGGGTGGTCTTCCTCCTAACAATATCCATTATTTGTATTCCATATCACAGGGGCAGGAATGAATGTGTTCATTTTTTTTACCTAGGTAGTAGGTACTTAAAGATTTCTTTTGACCAAAAAAAAAAAAAAAAAAGACAATGGATATATACAACTTTGGGTAAGCTAGACCAAGAGAGGCCAAGGAGGTCAGAAGAAACAGAATTAGGATGTCCCTTCTAAAATAATTATCCTTTCAGCCAAGTGGCAGACAACAGAATATAGCTAAGCAGAGATATTCAACATGTCTGGTTTGGCCATCTAAAAGATATCATTCACAGGAGCAATATGCTACTTCCAATAATGGTTACTTATTCTCCCAGTTTTTAAGAAATTTCTGTGTTAACTGAAATGGCACCCCCCCTTTTATTCCCCAGTGAACCTTAGCACCGTACAAAGACAATAAATCTCAGCCCTTAATTAGTCACATAAGCAAAAGGCAGCTATAAGAACAATGTAAGGAAAATACCTGGCTAGCACAGAACAGCAGAAAAATGGAGCCTCTAAGAATTCAATTCAGAGATGCCAAGTGAGTTGATTTAAAAAAAAAAAGATAGGGGTTTCCATGGCTAAATTGAGATAAATATCTCTCAACAGCAGGTGGTGCAATGCACAAAACATACAAAATGTAATTGTTTCTAAAGTATGTTTCTTATCCTTTAATTACAGTGTGTTAGAATTACTTAAAATTATGTTTATAAAATGTATAAAGAATAATTCATAATACTTGCCCCAAGTGAAATTTTAGCCCAAGATTTTAGCCCAAAAATCAGGTCAGATATACAAACCTTCATCATTAATGTGATAATTTAAGATGTGGTAATAGAGTTATATCTAGGATTCACTGAAGGCTGTAGAGGGAGTTTATTATCTAAATGCCCCTAGGCAGGAAGGATAGTAGCGGGGGGCGTCAGAGAAAAAGGAACGTGTTAGTCATTTGATGGATGAATAATGACTTTCAAGCGATCAAGGGGAGAGAGTACTTCAGAGCAAACTGCATTAAAGCATAGGGATATATAAACCTTGAGAAGCATCTGGGGACTCAATGTAGATTCATCCGGCTAAGCTATAAGGTATGATCATAGAGAGAACAACATGAACTTTGAAGTCAAACAAGCTCAGAGCTCTGACCCACCACTAAGTAGCTGAGTGATTTTGAGAATACTAAATAACTTATCTGGGTCTCATTTATTAGAGAGAGAGAATGATATTCATGTTATAGGGATTCTGTGAATAGCAAACAAAACAGGCATCTAAAATACCTTCTTAGTATCTGGGTGATAAAATTCTTCTCATCATCCTCACCTTCAGATGGAGCAGTAAGGTTCTGGAAGGCTTATACTGACTATACATGTATCAACAGCACAGAAACACCAATTATAAGAGAATATTATGAAAACTATATGCCAACAAATTGGACAACCTGGAAGAAATGGATACATTTCTAGAAACATATAACTACCAAAACTAAAACAGGAATAAAGACAAAACTTGAACAGACAAAATCCAGCAAAGAAATTGAATCAGTAATCAAAAAACTCCCAAAACCCAAAAGTCTGAATCCAGATGGTTTACCAGATGAATTCTACCAAACATTTAAAGAAGAGTTAATACCTATTCTTCTCAAACTTTTCCACAAAATAGAAATGGAAGGGAAACCTGCAAATTCATTCTATGAGGCCAGCGTTCCTTGATATCAAAACCAGGCAAAGACTGCAGTAAAAAAAAAAAAAAAAAAAGAGAGAACTACAGGCGAATATCCCTGACGAACATGGATTCGAAACTTCTCAGTAAAATACTAGCAAATCGAATCCAACACTACATTAAAAGAATCATTCACCATGATCAAGTGGGATTCATTCCCACGCTGCAAGTTGAGGTTCAATATTTGCAAACCAACGAACACATTAATAAAAGGAAGAATAAGAACCATAGGATCCTTTCAAGAGATGCAGACTATACTTGAAGATGCATTTTAAGACTTAAAGCAGAGCAAAATGAAGCCAGTTTCATGTTTTAGGAAAATCACTGTGATGCAATCATGGAAGATGGGAAGAACTGCCCCTGGAAATGGAAAACAGCAAGCAGACAGTGGCACGAGCCCTGGAAACATGAATCCAGAACTGAGACACCAAATGTTGAGATAGAGAGAGAGGATGTTACCTTATTTACTTCTCCCCCTTTCTTTTCTTTCTTTCTTTTTTTTTTTTTCTCCCATGCAAAGCCTTGGCAGTTTGAAAATCTTCAGATACAAAGTCAGCGCTACAGTTGCTGTGGTTACAATGAGAAAGAAAAACAAACAAGCAAAAATTGTGCATCTTTTCTTCTTGCCACATTCTTAAAACAGTGCTTTGACCACACTGTATTTCAAAATATTGTGTTATAGCTCATCTTTGGCCAAGAAAGTTTTCTGTTCTGGCTTTCAAAGTAAATATAAGAGAAAGCCTGTCACTCAAAACTTACCCCTTGACTCATCCAAGGTACTTAAGATTCTGTATATAATGCCTGAAAAAAAGGTGTAGAGTCATGTAGCAGTAGGATAAGAAGCAGTCAATAAAAATATGAATTTGGCTGCTGGGCACTGCTATTCTCACTCAGAGCCCTAATAACTACATAAATTCTGTATCATTACCAGTGCTGTTTCTTGCCAAGGAGGGTTAGTTTTCACCAACTAAGCCATATAATGTGGACTCTGCAGGAAACTCACCTGTATCTTCCTCTAAAGCTCCCATAAGTTTCAGTTTGAGTCTTCTAATTATTGTTTGAAGTTCACAGCATTTTTTGCTAACATATTCCTACTCAATGGGACACAAGAGCTAAAATCAACACCTATGATTGATCCTATAATAACCACATTGTCATATGACATCGACCTGGCCCATTTTTTATGGTCTTTGCTCTCAAAATGCATATATCCTAATAGCAGGGCTGACTGTTAATAATTGTGGGCAAATCTAGTACACAAGATACAGAACATGTATATTGTATATAATAATTGAATGTATATGTAGCAGACAAGGCTAGTTATGTCCTTATTCCTGGGTACTCTCCAAAGCAATGCATGTACATTCCAGAACTGATTGTTCCCTCAGATGGATGCTTAGCTATTTTCATAGTGTTTCCTGTAATGCTAGGAAGAACATAATAAGCTCTGCTTTTATAGTGCTTTCTATTTCACAAAGTTCTTTCTTGTTCATTAATTCATTCCATGAATAAATATTTATTGATCCTTTATTATACAACCAATGATATTCTTGGGATAAAGCACAGAACACAGCAGACAAGGATCCCATCCTGATGGAGCCTACATTCTCATTCTCCTTGGGGAAGTAAATGATGTAGTGTATAACATGGTGATGAATGCAACCAAAATAAATCAAGTAGAGGAAGGAGATAGCAAGTGCTGAAATTTGCATTTTAAAGAGTGAGGTCAAGGAACAAAGATGTAAAGAAGAAAAAGGAGCAAGTTATGCTGCTATCTATTCTAGGAAATGGAAACATGATTACAAAGTCTCAGGGAGCAACATGCTAGAGATACTCTCTAAACTGCAAGGAAACTGGTAGTTGGAGACAAGTGAGGAAAAGGAAGAGCAATTGCAAAGAAAGCTTAGGGGCACCTGGATG
Source organism: Taxidea taxus jeffersonii (assembly GCA_003697995.1). NCBI lineage: Eukaryota > Metazoa > Chordata > Mammalia > Carnivora > Mustelidae > Taxidea > Taxidea taxus. The sequence goes on from ML111822.1 coordinate 117,784, forward strand.
GCTCAGTTGGTTGGGCATCAGACTTTTAATTTTAGCTCAGGTCATGATCTCAAAGAGATGGAGCCCTAAGTAGGGCTCTGCACTCAGTGGGGAGTCTGCTTGAAATTCTCTAGCTCCCTCTTCTCCTGTCCCTCTGCCTGCTCTCTCTCTCAAATAAATAAATAAAACCTTAAAAAAAAAAAGAAATTCTAAAAAATTAATGACAGACCAGATTAGGCAGGGTTTGAAGACCATTTTAAGGACTTCACTCTTTACTTTGAGTGACAGGCAGTCATGGGAGGGAACACAGCAGATCAAAAACACAATATCACTAAAAGTTTTTGAAAAGTATTTCTGGATTGAAGGAAAGAGAAGAAGACAAGAATAGGAGCAGAGACCACACAGGAAAAAAAATCCAGGAGAGAAAAATAGTGGCTAGGACTAGAGTAATAGCAGCAGAAGTGATGATATGTTTATTTTGTTTATTTTTAATTTTTTTTATATTTTATTAATATACAATATATTATTAGCCCCAGGGGTACAGGTCTGTGAATCACTAGGTTTACACACTTCACAGCACTCACCATAGCACACACCCTTCCCAATGTACATAACCCAACCATCCTCTCCCTAACCCCCTACCCCCAGCAACCCTCAGTTTGTTGTGAGATTAAGAGTCTCTTATGGTATGTCTCCCTCCCAATCCCATCTTGTTTCACTTTTTTTCCTTCTCTACCCCCTAAACCCCCACATTGCCCCTCAAATTCTTCATATCAGGGAGATCATATGGTAATTATCTTTCTCTGATTGACTTATTTCGTTCAGCATAATACCCTCTAGTTCCATCCATATCATTGTAAATGGCAAGATTTCATTTCTTTTGATAGCTGCATAGTATTCCATTGTGTATATTATTTTGGTTATTTTTAAAGTGAGAGATGAAAGGATTTCCAATTAATTGGATGTGTCAATGATGACCTCAAGGTTTGGGGCCTGAATGGCTGGATGGCTGTTGTAGGCATTAACTGGGATGAAGAGTAGTCTAAATAAAGGAGTTATGAGAGGGCAGATTAGGAGCTTAATTTTGGCCTGGTTAATTTTAAGATAAAATTTAAATACTGAGCTAGAGATATGCAAAAGTCAGTTGAGTATATATGAGTCTAGAGAGTTCAGGAGGGAGTACAGACTAGAAAGAAAACACTTAGGAATCATCAGCATATAAACTATTTAAAACCTTGTCACCGGGTGTGGTCACCAAGAGGCTAGGTAGATGGTAGGCCCAAAAGCTGAGCTTAGGGACGCAGTTCAGGAATTGAGGAGGTGAGAAGGAACAGCACAAGATATTAAGAAGCAGCCTATAACATAGGAAAGAAGTCATGAGAACTTGGTGTATTTCCAGGAGAAAAAGAAACCAACTGTGAAAAGACAAAGATTGAGCACTGACTTTTGGACTTAGCAATGTGGGCAACCACTTAGAGAGTGGTTTCTGAGGAGGGGATGCAAGCCTTACTGTAGTGAGTTTTTTAAAAAATGGAGAGAAATAGAGTATTTTAACTATAGAAATATCCTTTAAGAGGTGTTGCTCTAAAGTGGATCAGAGAAAGAGGGAAGTTGTAGGAGTGAAAAATGGAGTAGAGAAAGGGCTTAGTTAAAATGGAAAAAATAACATGTTTATGTGGAGATACACTATCTTGTTAAATAATACTAACAACTGTGTGGAATAGACAGCATTTGCTCCTATGTTACAGTGAAGAAAAGAGAGTGAGAGAGAGACTGAGTCAGATTATGAAATTGTCCAAGTCTTGACATTGAATTAGTGTTAACAAGGATTTACTGCCAGATCCTTTGAACTCCCAAGCTTCTATTCATGTGCTACACCAGGGAGTCTTTCACTGTGAGAAGAGAACAAGGGATTCTTATCCCTGTGGTGAAAGACCAGGAACCCTCAGTATATAAGGGATCCTTATCTAATCATAAGCTCACCATTTATATTACTATTGATGTATATATTTCATTTCTAGAAATAACTTGTGTACCCATAATTCTCTTTTAATATGGTACCAGGCACAAAACACTGCTTGTATTTATTGTTCATGATAGTTACTGTTTGTGACTCTGAAATAAAAAAAATAATAATTACATCAATTTTTAGAAAAAAATTGCTACTCAATAGAAACAGAAGCAGTAAATCTTGCATAGTAAGGTGATACAATGTATCTAAACTCCTAAACATTTTTATTTTTAATGTTATTTTACTTAAATTTTTTATTTTATTTTAATGAGTTATATCCTTTTTAGGAATTAATATGAGTACATGCTACTTAGTAATACTGGAGACTCAGGTTTATATCTTTCATAAAATGGGACAATAAAATTTTAGCTATGAAGATACAAATCTTTGTATGCTATTAATGTCCCACGATTTTGTCTCTTTTTTGACAATAGACATTATAAGAGAAATAAACATATAAGAGAAATTATTCTTCATATTTTGTTTCCTTGGTACAAATTAGCCAGCACATATTTATTTTGGTGTGATAATATCTACATACAGGTCAAATAAGTATGCATAGAAAGAAAAATAATGCTATAGATAGAATATATTTTTGTTCTCACTACAGATATCTAATGCTTTATTTATCCCTTTAAAAGTTAAATATATTGTTATGGTATTTATCTGAAAACTAATTAATTCTTTTTTTCCTCCAACATCATCGAATTAGATTACCCTGCTGGTGGAGAGTGTGAAATACCAAAAGAAAGTCATTTTGAGATGGTTCAAATTCATACTTGTGAAAACTAATGACTGTGAAAGGAGAAAAACATGCTTCCAGCAAAGAAGTGAACACAGGGATAATTAGAGTGCATTCAATAATATAAAACTAATATTTTATGACTCATATTCATGTTCTTCCATTTGATGATCATTTCAAAGCTTGGTAAAGGATATGTTACCAATTAGTTTCTTTGAAAAGTACATCCAATTGAAAAGAAACTATCAAACAATGGATAAAAGTTTTAGAAGACATAGAAAATGTTCAGGTAATAATGTATATTTTTTTAGGATATAAGATTTCTTTAGATTGTAAAAATCACATTAGGTCAAAATATAGTCAGCCCTATGTCTATGTACCCTATGCATAACAAAAATGCTTAGAAAAATAATTATTCTTATGACCCAGCAATTGCACTACTGGGTATTTATCCTAAAGATACAAATGTAGTGATCCGAAGGGGCATGTGCACCTGAATGTTTATAGCAGCAATGTCCACAATAGCCAAGTTATGAAAAGAACCTAGATGTCCATCAACAGATGAATGGATAAAGAAGATGTGGAATATATATACAATGGAATACTGTGCAGCCATCAAAAGAAATGAAATCTTGCCATTTGTGACGACATGGATGGAGCTAGAGGGTATTATGCTTAGCGAAATAAGTCAATCAGAGAATGACAACTATCATATGATCTCCCTGATATGAGGAAGTGGAGATGCAACAGGGGGGATTAAGGGTGTAGGAAAAGAATAAATGAAACAAGATGGGATCGGGAAGGAGATAAACCAAAAGAGACTCTTAATGTCAAAAAACAAACTGAGGGGGGTGGGGGGGAGAGGTGTTGGGAGAGGGTGGTGGGGTTACATTATATGTTTATATAAAAAAAAGAAAAATAATTATTTCTCCTTTTCTTTTGATCATAAAAATGGTGCATATATGAATATAAGAATATATTTAATTTTGTTTTTTTTAGCTTTTGACCACCTTCACCTTCTACCATATTTAAATCTCTTGATTTAAATAACACACATGAAATGATATAAAGGCAAAGCTAAATACTACCTCACACATTCACTCATTTCCCTTCCCATAGAACTGTGAGACAACCACTGTTAAATATTTTCATATGCTAATATTCTCACACTTTTCTTTTCTTTGGAGTCAGTAAATATAAACCTAACTCTTTCTTTTGTACCTCTGTTATCTCTAATGCACATACATATTTATAATATACATACAATTTTACAAAAATGTGATCATATATACAATTTGGTGCTGTTTTCTTTTATGTAGTTGTTCTTCCTTATTGCTTCTCTCCATTCTATACCTCCAGATCTCCCTTTCACCACAATCCTAACCAGGATCCATAGGTGAAGTGTCTAAATCACCTGAGTATAAAAATCTGTATTTCCCATACCCTTAGAGGCATGAACACGTAAGTGAACTTTCATAGGATATTTCATGTTATTTATGAGTATACTCAAAATAATAATCACGCCTCTCTGTTGTTATCTTTTCTCAGCAATAGCCTGTGAATGTTGCAGATCACTCCATGTCATCTGAGTCAGCTTCATTCTTTTACATAGCTATGTAATATTCTACATCATAAATACCCCATTATTTATTCAACCACACTTGCATAATTCTACTTTTATAGAGTAGGGGAAGCATGTTCATTTTTGAAAGATTTTGAGATACTGAGTTAGTAAAGTATTTGCCCAGGTGCTCATGTTTGAATATTCCTTTCCCTTGTCAAGTTGGATCTTCAGTCATCAGTCCTCGACCCACCCTGGAGTAACAGGAAAAGGACTGTATGAAATTTTAAAAGTAGATCAAACATTTGCAGATAAACCAGAATTGACTATAATCAAGCTTCATCTCCAAATCTTATGAACCAATGTAAAATAAGACTGTTGTAAAATGAAAAAAAAAAAAAAAGAGAGAGAGAGAGACTGTCAGCCTAGAATCCACTTTGAAAATTTCAAATAGCTATTTAGATGTTTTAAGTCTCTCAGTTTCTCAGAAGGCGCCAGAATGTGCTTTTTGAAATTTCTCTTTTCCCCATTTTAAATTCTGTGCTCATTTGTATTTAACTTTTAAAATATTATCACATTAATTGAGGAAATTGAGCATATAAGCATATCAGAGTTCATTAAAATGAAGAGTTAATGAGATTCTAATCATTTTATTCATTGCTGAAGTCATAGTTTTGATGTAAAATTATATAATCCAGTTTTAACAAAATTTCAAAGGAACTTGTTAGTGGTTTACTAAATTAAAAGTGTGTGTGTAAAGCATGACAGAGAAATTAGGTAGTCATATTTTATAATTCTGTCCCTGCTGTTTGCCATCTGAATAAATTTAAGCAAAGCATTTTTCCCCATCCAGAAGTTGAATAAACTCTACTCAGTTGGCAGAGTAAATGGGCAATATACGTGGATCTGCTTCATATATCTACAGATAGTAAATGAAGAACAGTGTTACAAGGCAATAATTTCAGAAAGGACATCAGAAAGCTATTAATTGTTCATCACTTCATTTAAAATATGCATCCCTAATATTTCTAGGTACCATAAGTGGGACTAGGAAAGAGAGTGGACCAAACAATAATGAATAAAGCAAAGAGCCTCCCCTTTAAGGCCTTTTACATCACATGTGCATATAAAATGTTGTAGAAAATTAAATGTGTTCTCATGTGAATTTCCTAATTCAACATTATCTTCTGTGTACTAGTCAGTCACCACATTCCTCTAGTGATAAGGGACTACAAGAGGCCACACCTAACGCAGTGTGTGTTTATATATTACCTATGGGAAGAGTGGTATTCAGTCAGAGGGAATAAAATAAAAGCTCTAAACACAAGGATAATTTACTTCATCTCTTTGAGTCTCCTCTTTAAACATAAAAATGGGGCAAATATCATCTTTCTTACAGTGTTATTTGAGGAATGAAATTAAAATACACAGTATCTATCTACCTATTGTTTATCGTACGTATGTGTGTATCTATCTATCCATCCATCCATCCATCCAATCATCCATGCCATATAATGGACAATGAGTGCTAAGTCAGACTTCTCTTCCTAAATAAATCTCTTTAATTATTACTGTATAAAATAAAGGATAGTGTTTAATAAAATGAACATATAAAGGGGAGGCCTATGCTAGATTACTTAATAGGCAAACCAACCAGACATTTTAGTCACTAATGGAGGCACAGAATGTTTTTTTTAATGTAATTATTTTTTTAAAAAGGTATCAAAATTCTTTCTTGTTCATGGAGATGTGACAGACTTTAGTTGGATTTTCTTACACATATTTTTGTGATTTGTTATTGTTAGATGCTGCAATCTTTTCAGGTTTTAGGGTGTCTTAGTGACTCAATCTGGCCCTGGGGAAAGAACATTTATTTTATGCTATAGGAAAGAACTATGCTTTATTCTAATTCCCAAATGCTAGGTGGACATATGAATAGAAATATTTTATAGGCTTGAATTTTGTTGAAAGCTTTGGTATAAATATTTAACCACTGCCTCACTGGTCAGAGGGAAAGTCTTGATTGGAAAATTTTTGCTGATTTTTGTTCCCACCATGGCTGATTTCAAGATGCCAATATGATGCCCCTGAACACAGGGCTGGGTCAGGAATAGATACTAACAGCCTGCTACCATAAATTGGTGCAAGCCAACTTCAAATACCAGAGTTTGGGATATACTATTTATGAAATCTCTTACTTCATAATCTGGCAGAGTTTTCAAGTTATCTTCTTCACTTTTTCAATCAAAGCTAAATCTCTTCTACAACATTTCCATCCACTGAAGTCAAGTTTATTTATTTATTTTTCAAAGATTTTATTTATTTATTTGACAGAGAGAGATCATAAGTAGGCAGAGAGGCAGGCAGAGAGAGAGGAGGAAGCAGGCTCCCCGCCAAGCAGAGTGCCTGATGTGGGGCTCGATCCCAGGACCCTGGGATCATGACCTGAGCTGAAGGCAGAGGCTTAACCCACTGAGCCACCCAGGCGCCCCAGTCAAGTTTATTTTTAAAAAACTTTCAAAAACTCAGAGAATGGACTTCCCCAGGCAGCCATCTATTCACTTTCTGGACATCCCTAACTAACGGATATTTCTTTCTTATATAGAGCCAAATCTGCTTTGCAAAGCCTGATACTAATGAGTCTTAATTAAAAAATATCAGTTCATGATTTTCAAATATATTTAACATATATAATTTCTTTTTTTCCTAAAGACTTTCTTAATGATTAAAAAAAGGCATTTAAAGTTCTTCCATAATCAACCAAATATCCAAATTTGCCCCAAATTCCAAAGCAATCTAAAAATGCTACCTCACATTCTAGGTCCTTATACAACAAACTCTGGACTTTTAGTTTTTTCTCTTTTTTATTTCCCTAGGTTCTGTCATTTGAGACTTATAAACCAAATTATTGCTATAGTTCATGTTTTTAATTTGAATTTGAATTTTAGGCACTGTACAACCATTGTAGGCCTTCAAAATGATAGTAGCTAGAATTTGTTTTCACTTATATGCTATGACTATACAATATTATCACTTGACCTTTACATGTCTTTGTGAAGTATCCTGGTTTTCCTCTTTTTATTGAGTTATGTTGTCAACCACAGCATATACTTCATATTCCATAGATAACAATATTTGTTTTTAAATGTTTGTTATTGTAAATTTTTGTTGAGTTATGTTGTCAACCACAGCATATACTTCATATTCCATAGATAACAATATTTGTTTTTAAATGTTTGTTATTGTAAATTGGGTGATTGTCTTTGAAATTTTATTTATAATTTTATTTTAAAATTTATAATTTTAAATAACATTTTCTATTATAAAAGTAGAGCTGGATAAGAGAGAAATCATGGGGGGCACCTGGGTGGCTCAGTGGGCTTAGGCCTCTGCCTTCAGCTCGGGTCATGATCCCAGGGTCCTGGGATCGAGCCCTGCATCAGGGTCTCTGCTCCATGGAGAGCCTGGTTCCTCCTCTCTCTCTCTGCCTACTTGTGATCTCTGTCAAATAAATAAATAAAATCTTAAAAAAAAAAAGAGGGAAATCATGGAAAGAAAGAAAAAAAGACTGACTTAGAGATACATTATCCTAAGATGATATTTTAGTGAAATTTTAAAATTTTATGTACATATCTTAATAATAATTGTGATTATTCATACCAAATTACACATATTTATTTTTATTTTTTTATTAAAAGATTTTATTTATTTATGTGATAGAGAGAGACAGTGAGAGAGAGCATGAGCGAGGAAAAGGTCAGAGGGAGAAGCAGACTCCCCATGGAGCTGGGAGCCCGATTCGGGACCCAATCCTGGGACTCCGGGATCATGACCTGAGCCAAAGGCAGTTGTCCAACCAACTGAGCCACCCAGGCGTCCCACACATATTTATTTTTAAATGTCTATTTTCATATTTGTCTTCCTCAACTTGGGCTACTATAACAAGATGCCATGGAATAGGAATAGGTGGTTTCAACCACAGACATTTATTTCTCACAGTTCTGGCAGGAAGACCAAGGTGTCAGCAGTTTGATTCCTAGAAAGCACCCTCTTTCTGAGTTACAAATGGCTATCTCACTGCTCTGCTGTTTCTCCCTCTTCTGATAAGGGCACTAATCTCATTGTGGGGCTCCATCCTCATAAGTTCATCCAAACCTAATTACCTTCCAAAGGCCCAGCCTCCTAACACCACCACATTAGAGATGAGGGTGTCAACATATAAATTTTGTGAGGACATGAACATTCAGTCCATAGGAATATTATGAAAGTAATACATGCTTATTGTCTAAACTTTGGAAAATACATCCCCAAAAGCTGAAATAAACAAAAATCATCCAGAATCCTTTGACTCTTTACTAACCAGTGCTGTCCTTATTTAGATGGTAAAGTTAAGTTAAGAAAGACCTCAAGCCCTATTTTATGTCAATATTCCTATTCTTATTTTTGGTTCTTTATTCAGGTTCCTGAAATAAGTCTGAAAGAATTCTTTACCAATGGTATATTTATGGCATATTTTTTGGCTTTCATTTGACCTTCACAAATGAGTGATTATTTGGATGGGAAAAGAGTCTTATGATTGTACTCCCTACCCCTAACCAAACACACACACACATATACACACAAATACACCACACATATACACATATCTCTGGACACTTTGGTTTTTAATCTTTATTATTATTAAGAAGAAATTTGAAAAAAAATTTAAAAGTCTAATTTATGTTCCTTTAATGAGACAACTTTTCTGAAATGTAGCTGACTACATTTATCCATAAGTGGCAAAATATTTTATATTGGCATAACATTTATGCCAATTTTTATATTTTTATATGCATATTTTATATTTTTATAAATGTTTATATTTATAGTGGCAAAATATTTATATATAAAATGTTTCTTGGTGTGCAACTCTAGAGCCACCAGAAAGTAATTAAGCCCTGCCAATACCTTGAATTTAGCCTGGTGAGATCCATTTTGAACTTCTGACTTCGAAAAACCATAAGAAAATGTATTTTGGTTGTTTCAAGCCATTAAGTTTATGGTAATGTTACAGAAGAAATAGGAAACTAAAGGACCCATAGTCTTGCTGAATTGAAGTTAGAAATATGAATTAAAGGAAGACAGGTCATTAGAAACTTAAGAAGCCAAACACTGGGGAAGGAGCAGTGCTTACCCGAAGACAGCTCTGGAATTCTGCAGAGATTCCTCTTAATTAAGTCTTGTGATGAGTAACAACTGGTACATACCTAAAAGAAACTACCACTGATCAGTAAAAGAGCAACTAAAAAGGAATAAGTTGAAAACTTTCTAGCACTCCCACAGAGTTGGGAATAGTTTGCTTTTCCACCAGTCACTGTGGGGAGATGTACAACACACAGGACATCAGAGAGAGTCCTCAGGGAGTTATGACCTCAGAAGCTATTCTCTCACCACATGGAATTAAACTGGGAATCAAAAACTGTATCAAAGACATCTGTAAAATTCCCAAGTCTCTGGAAACTAAACAGAAGACATAAATGCAATATGGGTCAAAGAAAAAATCATCAGTTATTTTTAACTGGGTGATTTAGAACACAAATATCAAAATTTATTCAATTCAGCTAAAATGGCACTTGGTGAAAAACTTATCAAAAAACACTTGTATGAGAAAATATGAAAGGTCTAATATTCATAATCTAACTTTCCACATTTACAATCTAGAAAAAGAAGAACAAATGAAACTTAAAGCAAGAAGAACCAACAGAAAACACAAACAACAAAAATACAAAAAACCAAAAGTTGTTTCTTTGAAAGAACAATAAATGTTTTTAACAATAGAATTAACATACCTCTAATTACAATACCAAAAATGAAAGGGGATGATCCCTAAATAACCTGTAGACATTAAAAAAATAATAATAAAAAAATTTGTCATCAACTTTTTGGTAATGAGACTGACAGCTTAGGTGAAAAGAATAAAATCTTTGAAAGACACGAACTTAATGTTCATTCAAGAATATATAGATAACCTCTATGATGCTGTATTTCTTAAATAAATTAATAATTAAAAGCCTTTCCACAGTGAAAAAGCTCAGGCCTAGCTGCCTTCAATGGTGACTTCTATAGAACATTAGGAAGAAATAAATACCAGTTCTACACAAACTCTTCCAGAAAAGAGAAGAGGAGAGGATATTTTTTGACACATTTTATGAGGTCAGCATTATCCTGATACCAAAATCTGATAGATCTCACAAGAAGAGAAAGCAAGAGACCAATATGTCTGTCCTAAACATAGATGCAAAGGTATTAACAAATTATTGGCAAACTGAACTCAGAAAAATATAAAAAGGATGACATATTATCTCCAAATGGTTTTATTACAGGGATTCAAGATTGTTTAATATTAAAAAATCAATCAAAATAATTTATTTTTGTATACATTTTTATATAATTTACCATATAAGTATTCTAAAAAATGTCTTATGCCCTCTAAAAAAGATCATAGACTAAAAAATCATTTGATAAAATTCCATTAGCTGCTTATAATAAACCTCTCAGTAAACCAGGAATACAAGAAACATCTTCAGTCTGATAGAGGATATCCATGAGAACCTAGGGCTAACCTTATATTTAAGTGTGAAATACTGATTGCGATTCCCCCAAGATCAAGAATAAGATAAGGAGTTTTCTTTTATTTCTATTCAACATTGTTCCAGGAGTCCTAGATAGTGAAACAAAGAAAAAAAAAAAACCACAAAAACCAAAAAACTGAAAGGTATAGAAATTAATATGGAAGAAATAAAACTGCCTTAATTTGCAAACAATATTACCAAATTTGAAGAAAACCCTAGGATGTCTGTAAAAAAGTTACTAGAAACAATAAGTAAATTTGTGAGAACACAGAATATGTCAATATACAAAAATCAACTATATTCCATGAACTAACAAGAATATTAAAAATGCCATTTATAATTTTTAATAAGCAACAAGCAACAAATTCTAATAAATATGAAATGCCTAGCATGAATTAACAAAGTACAAAAGTTGTATTTTGAAATCTACAAAAGACTGGTCAGAGAAATTAAATAAGTGAAGATACACATCATGATTATGGATTAGAAGACAATATATTTAAGATATGTGTTCTCCCCAAATTTATTTTATATATCAAATGAATAAATGTATATATATTCACGTAAAGATGAATAAATAATGCAAACTCAATAGAAGTTCCAAGAGTCTTTTTGTAGAAATTGACTAGCAGATTCTAAATGCTACCTGAAAATTTAAAGGACCTAGAAGTGTCAAAATAATTTTAAAGGCAGAACAAAATTGGAGGACTTATGCTAAATGATTCCAAGACAACAAAACACACAATAATCAAGACCATGTATTACTGAGATAAAGAAAGGAATATAGGTCAGAGGAGAAAGAGTGTTCAGAAACAGACCTACACACATAATGCTTTATTTTATTTCTGGCTCAACAATCTTTCATGTTTGTTTTAGTTTTTCTTTTGTGTTCATGTGAGGGTGAGGAAAGTTAAAATGAGGATTGAATTTCAGTAATCGTTTTGGGGGGCATTTATCTTGATAACTACATAATCTTCCTCTGTCATTAGTTTTGTACAGAAGTACATCTGTGTGAGTAGACTTCTGATTTTATTCCATTCCAAGCAAGTCTTGTCTCTGAGGCTGACATCCACTGATGTATCATTTCTAGGCCTATGAAGTTCTCCTAGAACTTTAGTCACTGACAGTTTTGAAGGGCAAGTTTCTTAGAAGTTTGGATTGTGTCACTCTGAAGCATCAAGAAAGCAAAGCATTAAGAGCCCTGCCACTAGCATCAGTCAGCCCTGAGAGGGAGTCCTGTTTCTTCTGCTTACCAGAGGCTTGTCCTTGGATGAGGTACTTAATCTTCCTCAGCCTCTCTAAAATTTGGGGATTCAAACCACAGATCTCACGTGTTTCTTTTTAAGAATTAAATGAAATAAAGAGATCATTCAGATAAAGTACAGACAAAGGTATATATTAAATGCCAAATGAACAATAGTTAGGATTATCATTTTATTGTGTCTACTGCTGCTGCTGAAAAGCATCCCCTACACTTCCTCTCAGATGACAACCCCCTAAGACCATGTTTATACTTTGGCAAGCAAACTGTGAGCTGGAATTCATTGTCTATGTGTTTACTTGTATGGCCGAGCAACTGTGTACAGGGCAAGGATTCCATAAAACTACAAACGGTTAGGAGGTGGCCCAGTGGCACAACAAGACAAAATTGGCGGAAAGCAAAAACTTTGCATAGTCACAGCATCTCTTTTGTTCTATGCTCATGCTAAAACCAAAAGGATCACTCTCCTTTTTTATTTGATCTCAGGGCTTTTGGCAAAAGAAGGACAAGTTGTTGTTGTTGTTGTTGTTGTTTTTGCGGGGGGGGAGGTGTTTTGGAAAGTGCAATCCGCTCCAGAAAGAGCCTCCTACTCTAACTTCAGAACATGAGAGGAGACCCAGGATTCTTGAGGGAAGCATCAATGCCTTCTTATGCCTCAGAGCTGAGCTGGAGTGATGGACAGGAAGAAAAAGCAGAGCAGGTAAGGATTCTGAGAGGGAGAGGAATGGTAGGATTTCTGTTTTGATTCTACTTCATCACATTGGAAAAGCAAATAAGAATTAAACATAGTATATGAAGCTTATTGATGTTAATCTAGATTACAAGTTACATTTTACATTAGTTTGTATTATGTGTGTATAAAGAACTTCTGTCAAACATCAAATAAATCCTAGATTTTCACACTTTGTAGTTTCTTAAATAATAAGAAACAAAAGAGATGAACATAGGGGAAGGAAAGAAAAGTGAGACTGAGAGAGACAAACCATAAGAGACTCTTAATGACAGACAACAAACTGAGGGTTGCTGGAGGGAGGGGTGCTGGATAGGCTAAATGGGTGATAGGGATTAAGGAGGGCACTTATTTATTTATTTATTTTTTTGAAAGAACTTATTTGCTTATTTGAGACAGAGAGAGAGAGAGAGAGAGAGCACAAGCAGGGGGAGCAGCAGGCAGAGGGAGAAGGAGGCTCCCCACCCATGCCAAAGGCAGCGCTTAACCGACTGAGCCACTCAGGCACCCCCAGAACGCACTTATTTTGATGAGCACTGGTGTTATACACATGGGATGAATCGCTAAATTCTACTCCTGAAACTAATATTACACTATATTTTACCTAACTGGAATTTAAATTTTAAAAATGATATAAAAGAGTTAAAACATTAAAAAACATTATTAAGTAACAACAAATAAGATACATATCATATATATGACATATTAAAGGCAAAATGTACCTTTACTTTTTAAAAAGTCATTACTTTGATGTATCTTTCATCCATGGGCAACCTTGAATTGAAAAATATAACTCCTTTGGAAAAAAAATTAAAAGACACACATCTATGTATTTGATTACTGTTTCACATTAGATAAACTCATGTATTTGATCACCTGTATTAAATCCAGAGTCATGGCAAACCTGGGATCCAACCATCCAGCCGTTGTCTTTCCCCCTCCTCTGGAGGGTGGCTTTGAGAGCCCATCATTAGCTCTTTGGGGTTACAATACTTTCACCCATAAGCCTGAAGTAATACACTGACTATTTTGGATCTGTTTCTGTTGGATTCTGATCTGCCCTAGCCAACTTCATTCTTTATTTCTTTTTTCCTTCTAAATTAGAAAGAAAATAAAACTCTCTCCTGCCACTCTGATCCTATCTGATACCACTACATGGTATTTTCTTCCCCATTAGTATCTACATTTACTTCTTGTTACCATGGCAACCAATCACTTTTAGCAAAATCCTTGATACCAGGTTTCTCATTTTCAACAGATAATCTGCATTGTGTGTTTTTTCCTCCTGGTTTCAGGCCTGAAATTTCAGTATAATCCAACTTACACTTCTCTAACAGAATCTATTTCTTTTTATTTTTAAATCTCTTTTAAGAAATTGCAGATTTGTTTATAAAATAACATCACGTTTTCAAACAAACATAAGAGATTCGTAAACCTATCCACATTCTCCTTCCAGAAAAAAAAACCAAAAACAGTTCAGTGGCCAAGGAGTCCTTTTTATTTCTAGAAACAAATATTCTGTGACTTCTAGAATTTATACAACTAATTTTATATTCCAATAACTGCTGATTTTAAAACTAGCACCATGACTCATTTTTGGTTTTTAGTTCACTAGCTAACCCTAATCTGCTCTGCTAATGTAAAAACGGAGAACTTAAAGACAGAAATTAGTTTTGTTCCTTATAGGACAACTTACACTATTTTCTCCAAAATTTTACTGAAATTCAACTTCTTTGTTATTTGGGGGTTTATTTCAATTGTCCAGATGCTACATATCTTATCTAATCAGGTATGCTAAAATTATTGCTCAGATTAGAGAGTCATTGTGTTTGATTTATAAGTCATTGTGTTTGATTTACTATTTGATTTACAAGTTAGAATTTCAGTAGTTTTGTTTTTCAAGAAGTACAACAGTTTATTTTTAACCACAACAGAGAGATGAGCAGAATTTTTCAAGAGTGATATGAGCTCTCAGAGCAAATAGCCTCTTCTGAGAAAATGGTTTATATGGACAAGTGTGATGATTGGATTTTTATAAAGAATTATGAAGCTACTTACCATAAAAGAGAAAAAAGTAGGAGCATAAGGAAATCGTAATTTAGGTTTATATAATACAATATAAAGGACAGTGAAGTAACAGACTAAACTTGCACAGAAAAATGCCAAAAGCATACCCTATATTATTAGGATATACAACCTTCATAATTTTAAATGTTTTCTAACATTTCAGACAACTCTTAAAAGGCAGAAAGATATTATGAATTTATAAATAAGTATTTCATAAGAAAAATACTCTAAAACACTATTTCTGTATAGTTTAAATAGAGTTTTAGACTAAATAATGCCTAGATATCTAGGTTTTTTTTCAAATCAATGTTCTAGATGTTTTGCTACACAATGACAGGTAAACTGAAGTTTCCAGTTATCATCAGGGATGGAATATCTGGACATGGAAAATACCTGTCCTTTGAGGACAGGGGTCCAAAGCAGGAAACAGTGTGATTTGGCACACTTCGTATTTATTTCTGTCTCATCTGTGGATCTATGAGTCGGAGAGATGACCTTCCTTAACCTGCCAAATCCTCACACATTAGTCACTAAGGACTTACTGGGAAAAATAAATGCAGCTTTGTACTTTTCTCTGTTCTAATGTGGCCTGAAAAGTCTTTGCAGTAATTATCTTCTTCCTAAAAATTTCACATAGATTATTTTACATATTTTTATGTTGGATATTTTTGTATGTATTTATATCAAACCCAGATTTCCTGCAGTAATACCAGACAGGATTGTTTTGTGATGGAAGGACACTTGGATATGAAAACAGGATGCACAAAGAGATTAGCTTTCATCCGTGTTTCTTCAAGTGCAAAAGGGTTGCTAGACATTCTCTAGAAGGACTCTGACTTCTCACCACTCCTTCCTTCTATTGTTCTACTCGGAAAGAGAGAAATATAAATCTGGTGGATCATAGTTCTTACACTGAGATAGACTGCAGTTGTGATTGTTGGAATTTTCAAAAGGTAAAGGATCAAAGGTAAATAATAATCAGATAGAAGTGGTCTCTTTTCACTTATTTCAAAGTGACTGAAATGAAAACCACTAACCATTCTTCTCTCCTTTGGGTCACATTCTTACCTGCCTTATGGCAGGGAATACTTTACAATATTTGGTGTTCAACAACAATTAGAAAGAGATGATAATGGTTTAATATCCTTACAAATATGTCCCCCGTGGAGCTATAGGTAGACAAACAGAGCTTTCTGAAAGCTTTACTAGAATTTTGGTGCTAGCTCCATTTCATTTGGTTGGAAGAATTTTCTCAAGTTGAAAAAGAAAAAAGCAAAGAAATATTCAAAACCTCAGAAATTTTGGAATTGTTAAAGAAGAAAAATATTAAAAATATTATCATTTGTCTGGAAATTTTCCTGATCATTTCCTTTCTTTTGCATTTATTCTTAAAATATTTATTGAGTTCCTACGAACACTAAAATTTTTCATAAACTGGCTTTCATCAAGTTTACAACTTAGAATAGAGAAAGTCTGGATATAAATAAATAGCTAAATAAATAAATAAATAAATTAGCATATTATTATGAATTGTGTTAATTAAGCTTACACACAAAGAAAAAGAATAGAAAATGATGGGGGCAGCCTGCTTAGATAAGATGGTCGGGGAAAACCAAAATATGACTATGACACTCCAGGCCTGAAGGTTGAGAGAACAAAGCAGGACGGAAGCAGCCCAGGTAGAGGGAGAAGCTGTGGCAGAAGTCTTTAAGTTAAGAAAAGTCCTGAAATGACCAAGAACCTGAAAGACCAGTCAGTTGGAGCAAAGTAGACAGGAGGAAAATTATAGGAAGTGGTTTGGTAGAGAAAGGCCATACTGGGTAATTTCAACTATTCTAAACACAATGGGAAGCCCTTGAATATTTTTGAGAGAGCTCTCATTTCTGCCATCAGACTGTTTACCTATTTCAGTACTAACATCGCCATGTATTTCCCATAACATATTGTACCTTCCTGAGCAAGCCTGAGCTTCTTTAAGCATTTTTTTCCCCAATGTTTTATTTATTTATTTGAGAGAGGAAAAAAAAAAGAGAGAGAGAGAGCACAAGCAAAGGGAGCAGCAGGGCAGGGTGGAGGGGGAGCAGACTCCCAGCTGAGCGGGTAGGTCCCTGCCCTCCACCTGGGACTCAATCCCAGGACCCCAAGATCATGACCTGAGCTGAAAGCAGACGTTTAACCAACCGAGTCACCCAGGTGCCCCGTCTTATTCATTTTTAAATTCCAAGTTCTGGCACACTGCTTAGTATATAGTAGGATCTTTATTAGACTTTTGTTCAATGAATGATTGAATCGACTACTAGATAAATATGTTCTCTCCACCAACTACCAGTCTACCATCAAGGAAAACAACTTCAGTAAGGAATTTAGCAGACTTTGGTTTCGGCACCAATCTTACATTCCATCAGAGTTTATCTTTTTGTATTTTTATTTATGTATTTAACAGAGAAACATTTGAATTATTGATAATATTTGGTCAATATGGTCCTATGTAATCTTAAAACTTTTTGCATATTGGTCTCTAAAGTCCCACTCTTTTTTCAAGTCTTCCTAGTAGTTCCTAAAATGTTAATCAGAACCAAAAATACTATTTTTAAAAAAGATTTTATTTATTTATTTGAGAGAGAGGAGAGAGAAAGCAAGCATGAGAGAGTGCATAAGAAAGAGCACAAGCAGGGGGAGCAGCAGGCAGAGGGAGAGGGAGAGGGAGAAGCAGATTCCCTGCTGAGCAGGGAGCCTGACATGGGGCTTGATCCCAGAACCCTGGAATCATGACCAGAGCTGAAGGCAGACACTTAGCTGACTGGGCTACCCAGGCACCCCCACAAATATTATTCTAAGTCCAATCACCACATTTTCCTTGGTAGTATAGGTTATAACAATAATTTTTAAATAGTAGGTGTTGAAGTTCAATCCAATTCCTCCTAACAATAACTGCAATAAATAAGGTATCTTAAACTTCTTTAAAAAGCAATATTTTCTGGGAGGATTGTTTATCCAAATTAGCCTTCTCATCATTTTCCCCTGGATTGAAAAGTAGAAAAGACATCTAAATAGTTCATGAGAAATGTCAGAGGGGCATTTGTTGTGATAAGCACTGGGGGTTGTGTGGAAGTGATGGGTCACTGAATTCTACTCCAGAAACCCAATATTGCACTATGTGTCAACTAACTAAAATTTAAATAATAATTTTAAAAATTCAGTGGGAATCATTCCAGGAGAGGGCAGATATAGCACATCTCAGCAGGTTCTAGGCCCTAATTGGGAAAACGCAATAATAAGTGCTAAATATAATTAAAAGCTGAAGTAAAACAAGGAAGAACAATATGAGCGTGGAGTGAGGATCAGGAAAATCCTGTTTTTTATTGCTACCATCTGACCACATTTCCCATAGAGTAAGAAAAACATGCAATATTTGAGCATCTCACCGTAATGCTAATAACTGGTGTTCCAAAGTTGATCTCTTGAGAAGTCTATTCAATCTTTTGCATTGAAGAATCTGCCTTTGTCAAATAAAAGCCAATCATTAGATGATTAAATGAATGTGTGTGCACACACCCACGTGGGTAGTTTATATGTATTTTGTTTCCAACCTTCCCTAAATCCTTTTACACAATAGAAGCAAAATAAAGCACACTGTAGTCCCGTTGGACCATCTCTAGCACTCAATGCAATAATTCCCTCTTTTAAGAAACCAGGATGCTGTGAGACTGATGTGAACCATGCATTTGACCCCTTTACAGAACAACATATCCCCTCAGGCTCCTCTTCGTGTAGTCTGTGCTTGGCTTGTAGTTAGCATTTAGCTAGGGTGGGTCAAACCAGTTGAGAACTGGATAGAGCATTGTTTTTTAGAGCCCTATAGCTGAAGACTGCCTTAAGAATCTCAACTTGGCCTTGACATTTGGACCTTAGAAAAAGAAGCAAATGCCATGTCTTTGGTCTCATCATGAAGCATTCGATATACATCCCTTTAGCCGGGTCCTAAAAAAAAAGCCCTGAATTAAAGTCAAAGACAGATGCTTGCCTCATATCTCACTTGACTGCTTAAAAAAAGAATTATTTTGCACAAAAGGTTGTGCAGTTGAAATAGATCGATACACAGAAGCATAAAATCTATCTTCCTGTTTGACCAAATTGCTAAGATAATTAACATGGGGTACTTAAGAATCCTTTAGATACTTTTTTTGTTTTGCTTAAAGGTCAAAAGAGACTTTCATTTTCTGAGGGGGTGGCACATACCTCACTTTGTTGTGAATTGACACAGAGTTCATCAAAGTTAACTGCCAAAACACTGCACTGTGAAGCTATGCACGACAACTCTGCCTCCTAAATCAAAAACATATATGAGAACGGAACAAGATCTGCTGCCCTATGAAGACAGTAGAGAAGTAGGGCAGTTCACCCAGCTTTAAGAAAGTGCCTGGTTTTTATGCTTAGCGAAATAAGTCAATCGGAGAAAGACAACTATCATATGATCTCCCTGATATGAGGAAGTGGAGATGCAATGTGGGGAGTGTGGGGGGTAGGAAAAGAATAGATGAAACAAGATGGGATTGGGAGGGAGACAAACCATAGAGACTCTTAATCTCACAAAACACACTGAGGGTTGCTGGGGGTAGGGGCTAGTGAGAAGGTGGTGGGATTATGGACATTGGGGAGGGTATGTGCTATGGTGAGTGCTGTGAAGTGTGTAAACCTGGCGATTCACAGACCTGTACCCCTGGGGCTAATACTACATTATATGTTTATAAAAAAATTTAAAAATTATAAGAAAAAGATCTTACGTAAATAAAAAAAACAAAAGAAAGAAAGTGTCTGGTTTGAAGACTAGAATTGGGAAGAGCCAGTGGGTAGAGGGGTCATTCAAACAAAGGGAAAATGCATCTCTTTGCTATGCATTTATTGACTACTTCCTTTGAGACCTTTACTTGGGTTTTCCAGAAAAATCAGTCAACCTATGTTGGCAAAATGTAAAGCAGTAATAATAAAATTGGAACTTGAAATATAAATGTATTTTTCTCTTATCAGTGGATTTAGATTACCTTGAGTTTCTGTCAACCAGAAATTGGTCAGTTAACAATCATTAACTCCGAAAGAATTTGATTTGTTTCCACTGGTAGACAAAGTTATTAATGCTATCCCAAGGTAAGGCAATTATATAACTAACTCTCTTCCCAATTTTGACCACAGAAAATTTATTCTGTCCAAAATTTCATCATAAACTGTTAAAATACCTACTTATGAGGATGGTGGAATAGTAAAATAATGGTATCCTTGTGTTTTTATTTTAAAATTGGCCAGCGAATGCCTGACCTGTAGTAGGTTCCATGCGAGGGACTCCAAATTCAAAGATGGGGTCTTTTAAAAGAGATCACAGACTAATGGAGAGTTCTAATTGGCCTCCTCTAATAGCTAGCATCAGGGATTCAGGAAATTGACTCAATTAAACTTAAGAAAAAGCAGGTTTGTTGTAAGGATACTGTTTTAATATCATTATCACATGTAATATGTATATTCTTTTAACATATCTTACATAAATCATATATGCATAATATATAGTATATATCTGATAATTTCTTATGATGTATATGTAATATATTTTATTTTTAAATTTTTAAAGATTTATGTATTTATTTGAGAGAGAGAAAGCATAGATGGGAGGGGCAGAGGGATAGGGAGAGAGAATCTCAGGCAGGCTCTTCGATCTGTGCAGAGCCTGACACAGGGCTCGATCCCATGACACTGAGATCATGATCTGAATTGAAACCAAGAGGCTGTACCATCCAGGCATCACTGTAATATATTTTAGGCAGCAAGAGCTGACAGACACAGCCCAGAGGTGGCTTGAGCTTTGCTCTCCCTGACCTTTTTCCTTCCTTTTTTCTGTTTTCTAAGCATATTCTCTTTTATTTTCTCTCTGCCTACTAGAATCTTTATCTTCTATACTTCCTTCCCACCCTCTCAAAGCTTTTGTTTTTATGAGGCTTTGCATCCATTTATTTACCCAAAAAACATTTCTTAAATATATACTATGTGCAGGTGCAGTCTGTGGAATGCCAAAGAGAAGTGACAGGGATGTTAAAAAGAAATTGCACTGGACTCATTACATATGGCAAGACAACTATTATTCAAGGACTCCATTATAGAACTCACCTCAATCCCATTGAAACAAAAGGCAGAAGAGGTTTTAGGCACTGGAGTGAGCTAGGGAAAAAGTACTAAAAGAAGTTAAGGGAAATGTAGGTCAGTCAAAGTGATTGGGTCACCTATGTTTGCTAATTGGTGCTTACCGACATTAGGCTCCTACCCTCTCACAGAGACTGGGAGAGAGGAGTTAAATTTTTCTTGATGATTTTGTTTCAAAGAGATGACTCCCCGGTCTTTGAGAAAGACATCCATGTGTGGGTTATAAAACTGGCAAGAGGCTGGGAGAAAATTTACATCACAAAGGAGCAGATAAAAATTTACAGTTGCAAGTTTTCTAAAGCGAATGCTCTAAGAAAAGGGAGGTCGGGGGCCTAGAGTCAGAAAAAAACTTGTCTAAAGTTTAGTTAAGCTAAGGGGGAAATTAAGACTGTTGGTCAGAGATATAGCAGGCAGAAAGTTAGGCACTAATCCCTGCTCTCTTAATTCTTATATTCTAGGAGACTATATTAATGAAAAAGATAGAATTTAAGCAAATAAAACAGTATATCCGATTAAGCACTATAGTAGAAAGCAAAGCAGGGAAGAAAGCAGGGGATGAGAGGGGGAGTTCAGTCTGAAAAACAGGGTTATAGATGTCCTCACTAATAGAGTAACCTTGAGCAAAGTTCTGAGGGGAGTAAGATTAAGTCAAGGAAATATTTAAGGAAAGAGAATTCCAGGGAGAGGTAAGAACCAGTGCAAAATCTGAGTGAGGAGCACATTTAATGGGAGTACTGACACCAACGAGAAGAGCAGGAGATGAAGTCTACCAGACATGTATGGACCTTGATTGAGGTCATACCAGGGACTCTGACTTATCTTTGTATGTGAGGGCCACAGTGGAAGGGTAATCTCCTGTGACTAACATTATAAAAGCATTGCTCTGCTACTGCATTAGTAAAAGTGTTGCTGGGAGGGGTAAATGCAGAAGTTGGGAGACATACAGGGGATACATCTAGGAGACATTTGGAATCTGCAGTTAAGGAAAGGAGTGTGAGCTGGAGATTAAAATGTGTGAATGATCAGTGTATGGGTGTTATATAAAACCACTTGACTGGAGGAATATACTAACAAGGAAAGTATAGACAGGGAAAAGAATTTCCTTAATGCATGAAAACAGGGAGAAAATGGCAAGGCAAATCCCAAGGAGGGTCATAAAGTTGAAGTTTGGTCTCCTGCCGGACAGGTGGAGAAAGTGTTTCATGGGAGAGGGCTTGACCAGCAGTATAAAACCACTGAGTTGGGGTGCCTGGGTGGCTCAGTGGGTTAAGCCTCTGCCTTAGGCTCAGGTCATGATCTCAGGGTCCTGGGATCGAGCTCTGCATCAGGCTCTCTGCTCAGCAGGGAACCTGCTTCCCCCCTCTCTCTCTGCCTGCCTCTCTGCCTGCTTGTGATCTCTCTCTCTCTGCCAAATAAATAAATAAATCTTAAAAAAATAAAAAATAAAATAAAACCACTGAGTCATCAAGGAAGAGAATGAGCAAAGCTCACTTCTGCAGTAGTGGAGTAAAAGCTTGATTGGAGAAGGCTCAGGGAATTCAAGAACTGTTCTTTTCAAGGTTCAAGATTCTGTTATTACATCTACTAGAGATGATTGTATTCTAGAAATTTTGCCACAAAAGGGAGAAGAGAAATAGGAATGCTATATATATATATATGTGTGTGTGTGTGTTTAGATAGAAGAAATTATAGGATATGTGTATGCTGATGAGAATGATTTATTAGAGTAGAGAACAATAAGAAGGAGAGAATCATTATAATCAATAAGGTATGAGAAAAGGAGAGAATCACTGATATTCTTGAATATATGAGAGAGGCTAGGATGGAGTGTACTGGTGGAGGGCTGGCCTTACACAAGCATTGTCAGTAAGCATAGCTGTGAAGTTGGCATGTGGTATAGATGTAGGCAGGTGAGCAGACACAGAGATAGGAACTTGTGAAAGTTCTCCTAGAATTTCTTTCACCTGCAAGTTATGAATCAGTTCTTTGTGACTGCATTTGTCCAGAGAACCTGATGAGCCTAGCTCAAAGGTTGATACCTGCTGTGCCATTGGCCGTAAGTCATAGATCACTTTGGATCCTTTGTACTCTTTAGATTAATGGCCTCCTTGTTAGCTAAACATTCCTGGATGGAAGATCTTACTAGGAGAACAAAATTGTGCTCCAACTCATAGATCTTTATACAGCAGGGATGAAGGGAGAACAGTTTTCCTTGGAAGAGTTTATGACTGGTAGGTTCTGTAAATACGTCTTCTGTGTGAAGAAAGTAAAATATAAGCACATATAGAGATAACAAAGTGCCATGGGCTATGATATAAATCATTATTAAATGCAGAGCTTAAATAAACTCAGGAGATGAGAAAGTCAGAGCAGAATGACATCACAGCAGAGAAGAGCTGAGTCTGGAAAGCCTAGTGCTAATTTTCAAAAAGATATCCCAGGAATTGAAAAAAAAATCTGAGCCATAAAATAGAGATAGAGCACATTCCAGGAGCTGCAATTTGTTTAACATAGCAGGTACATAAAGAAGTAGGGCGGGGCACAGGAAATGAACTGAGAAACCAGTTTAGCAAGAAATAAAGAGGTAAGGGCATAAGACTCTTCATACACATGCAAAAAAATTTTGAGGTTTTTTTTTTGCGTATGACAGGTAGCTAATAATGGTTTTTACTTATATTTGCATTTTATAAAGATCTTTCTGGAATCAGAATGCAGTTAAATTGCAGGTGAGGGAGAAAGGAAATTATCTGGAATAGTTCAAGTGAGAAGGGATAGGAACTAAACTAAAATGGAAGCAGTAGGGATGAGAGTTGAAGAATAATCTAAGAGCGGAATGTGGTTAATGGATTTCTTGGTCAGGAAAAGGATAGAGTCTAGATAGACTACACCAGTGAGAGCCTGAACCACTTATAGGTGCTTAAAAATGTGGAGCTTCAACGGGGTGCCTGGGTGGCTCAGTTGGTTAAGCGTCTGACTTGGTTTTGGCTCAGTTCATGATCTCACTGGTCATGGTACTGAGACCCTCATCAGTCTTCATGCTCGGTGGGGGGGGGGGGTCTGCTTGAAGACACTCTCCCTCTGCCCTGCCCCCACTCTTTCTTTCTCTCTCTTAAATAAGTAAATAATTTTTTTTTCTTAAATATGGAGCTTCACAGAGTAAACACAGTGACAGAGCCATCTTACCGGCAAATGTTTGCTTACCAAAAAGAATTTGTGAAGGATAAAAAATTACCCAGGTAAATTATTGTTTA
Organism: Taxidea taxus jeffersonii; assembly: GCA_003697995.1. Classification (NCBI taxonomy): domain Eukaryota; kingdom Metazoa; phylum Chordata; class Mammalia; order Carnivora; family Mustelidae; genus Taxidea; species Taxidea taxus. The sequence goes on from ML111822.1 coordinate 142,183, forward strand.
GAAGACCCTAGATAGAAAAATACAAGACAAGAAACCTTTGTAAACTCAGTTTTATAGACTTAATGCTGACTAATTATTTTCATATTAAGACAGGAATGCTCTCATCATGGGGGCAATCCCTCAAAAACATTTAGTAATAATGATGATACTTAATATTTTGAACCACATATGTATTTTCTCCTTTAATCCTCACAATATTTCTCTGGGGTACTAATAGTACTTCATTGTACAGATGAGAGATTAGAGACAGAGAATGGTTAAGAAACTAGTTCAAGAAGTAATTATAATGCTAGGATTTCTTCTCTGATATAGATAAACAAAAGCTTTTAGAAGTCATCAATAAATTTTAAGTGTGTAAAGTGGTCAGGAGACCAAAAAGTTTACAACCACTCTACTAAGTAAGCTGAAAACTTTAATTTACGACGTTACATAGAAAAACAGATTTGCATTTGGAACATGACTCAGTGAGCAGACCGGAAACAGGCTAGGAGACTGCTGTCCCAGGGAGAGCTTAAGGGAGTTTATTTTACAAGAAAAACTAGGAGGAGAGGTTATTTTCTAATTTTAATTATTAAACAGATTTAAATTAAGTAAAAAATGTTCTATTTATACTGATTCCTACTCTAGCATAAATGGTTTTAAAGGTTCTAATATATTCATTACACTTAAGAAAAAGCAGTTAAGTAACAATAAAAGTTCACTGCAGATGTTCAGCTGGGAATAAATGAAGATGGGTAGAAACCGTTTCAATATCTTAAGGGTGTTCATGTGGAAGAAAGAATTAAACTTATCTGCTCTAGTAAACATAATGAGTTCCAGTGGTTGGAATTTGCAGGGAGGCAGATTTCAGAACTTTGTGACATTAGAACTGTTGAAAACAGAATGAGATGCCTTATTTAAATGTTAATTCCTTGAAAATAGCTACTATTTATAATGCAGACTCTGCACAAGGCATGGTATTAGGCACTTGACATGGCATCAATTCATTTCACTTTGAAAATAACCCCAACTGATAGGTATTATTACATCCCTACTTTGTAAATTAGGAAACGGGCTTAAGAGTACATCTCTTCACTAACCTACCCAGGTTACTCAGCAAACAGATGACAGAGGCAGGATTCTAACTCGGGTCCTCTGATTCCCCTACTGGGGTTTTTTGCCACCAGCCTTTCCACACAATGTGTGATAGCAGCTATGAAGACTATTGTGACAGAGTGGATTAAAAGCTCTTCTGCAATTCTTTTCAAGGAGTTAATACTTTTGAGCTACTCAGGGAGGGGATTTTGTTATTTATCTTTATATTCTCAAAGCTTTTCACAATGCCTAGAGCAGTTTATTTTCAATAAGTAGGTGTTAAATTAATAATTGAGAATGTTATGATTATAAAGAAGGAATGCAAAGCACTGCTTAGAAAAGTTGTTGATATGTTATTTTTAATCATCCTAATGATTAAGAATTGTATTTAGAATTTGTGAATATTACTTGGTTTGGCTAAGTTAAAAATAATTGAAAATCAATAATATTGTCAAAAAAACTTTCAATTTATCAATTCCACATAGATATGACCTTGGGCCCAGGGGGAGTGAGTCTTTAAGTGTTTCATTAAATTGTTTTTGTATGTTGAACTGATATGAATGGGTTTGCATACTGGAAAAGCCAGAGTAAGTCTTTCCCTGATGTATTTTCCTCAGAAATGGAGTTGTATGAATAAGTTATTAGCTATTTTCAGCTTCCATGAACATCATTCAAGTGGCTCTTGCAGGGTTAGAAAGGGAAAGATCTACAAAGTGCTTAAAAAATGATGTGGATTATCTCCAAATTCTGTACTTTATTGTGGCTATAGTTTTAGCCTGTTAAGACAGTCTGATAGAAGAGAAATATCAAAATAGGAGTCAGAAAGATTTGTCAGTTCTTTCTTTACCACCAGCTACTGTTGAACTGTGGCTACCAGATTCATTATAATATATAGTTAAAATGTGACCCTGATTTACCCTGCAGAAGTAGAAACAAACAGAACACCGGAGACCTTTGCTGTCCATTTGTGCCTATATGCATCACCTGAAGCTTGATTCCTGGCTCATTGCGAGGGGCTAACTCCTACCCCACTCTTCCTAAGCATTGTGGCACAACCAGTTGTAAATTTCAGATGTTCAGACATGACCATTGAGATGAAACATAAAAGCATTTAAGCTCAGGAAGCCACTTAGTTTTCCCACTTGGAGCGAAGCCCTCTATAATTTCTTATGCAAATTTATGCATATAACATGCAAATGTTATGGCCTCTAGATTCTCTGACAATATCTGTAGCCTTATTGCATAATGATCAAGGTTGGTCTGGGGTTTCACTGAGCAGATTTGGACAATAAAACCTGGGGCCAACATATTGGCTGCTTGTCTAAAGTAATGGCAAGTAATTTTTAGCAACAGGTTTCTGAAGGTAGATCTGCCACCTTGAAACTTAAAAAATATTAATAAAATTAATCTTGCACATGTTTTGGTGAAAGAAAGATAATTTGGCAAATACATATGTATATTTTTAATTTTTGTTTTAGTTTTTTTTTAGATTTAATTTTATTTTTTCAGTGTTCCAAGATTTATTGTTTATGCACCACACCCAATGCTCCATGCAATACATGGCTTAATACCCATCACCAGGTTCACCTATCCCCCCCAACACCCCTCCTCTCCAAAACCCTCAGTTTGTTTCTCAGAGTCCACAGTGTCTCATGCTTCATCTCCCCCTCTGATTTCCCCCAACTCACTTTTCCTTTCCTTTTGCTAATGTCCTCCATGTTACTCCTTAGGCTTCATAAGTAAGTGAAACCATATAATAATTGACTCTCTCTGCTTGACTTCTTTCACTCAGCATAATCTCCTCCAGTCCCATCCATGTTGATACAAAAGTTGGGCATTCATTTTTTCTGATGGAGGTATAATATTCCATTGTATATATGGGCCATATCTTCTTTATCCATTCATTTGTTGAAGGACATCTTGGCTCTTTCCACAGTTTGGCAATTGTGGCCACTGCTGCTATGAACATTGGGGGTACAGATGGCCCTTCTTTTCACTACATCAGTATCTTTGGGGTAAATGCCCAGTAGTGCAATTGCAGTCCTGTTTAAATTTCTGATAAGGGAAACATATTTGAAAGAGCACAGTGCTCAGCTGTGCAGAGAATTATGTATCTGCAATTTAGCAAAATTGAAAACAAACAAGCAAAAATCAGTACACATATGCACTGTTCTTCTTAAAATCCAATTTGGCAGATATGTTTAACTTTGGTGACAAGGATTTCTAAAAAGGCCCAAGAAGCAACCATGCAACTTGGAGATAGAAATTAAGGAGTTGGGATAAAGGAAAGTTCCTCCCTTCTGCTGAATGCTTTGGGTGGCAACCATCTGAATTTCTATTAAGATATACATGCCGAGTGGTGTCTCACAGCTTAATTAATAGTATTATCAGATTGAAGGTACTTTAGACCTGAATATATCAATACAAAACAGTCATTTGTAACAAATTTCATTTTGCTTAGTGAAAAATGATGATATAGCTGGGTAAGCATGGAAACTGTATCCCTCAAATTATAGATCACTTAGATTAGAATGGGTCCCACAGTGGCATTTTCTAAGTCACTCTGCTGGTCCTTGACCTCTTCTGCATACAGTAGCAAATCTCAGTGGATAGCTGCCTAAGCCCTCTTTTGTGCCCTCCCCCTTCAAGTACACTCTTGTTATTATCTATTTGCTTCCCAGGTGATGTGTGCTCTTAACTTATGCTTGCTTCCCACCATGGGCCCACTACAAGTCAAAGGAGCACTGATGACACCAAGGTACAAAGGAGGACAACACCCGAATGCTTATGGCACAGGGCACAAGTGCTTAATGTGAATTTTAAGTATAGTTCAGCTTGCAACCCTTTATTTTCACAAGCTCTATTACTCTAGCACAGACCTCTCTTCTTCTTTACAGTAGGGAATTCAATTTATGTCCAATATGTCACTTTACTTAGCCATACTTTATAGCCACAAGGCATTTATGTCATTTAGAGAACCTAGGACACAAAGGAAAAATCTATAAATTAGCTTTGAGTTCTTTAATGTGTCCCTCCTTTCCCCAAAATATCTCATTGCACTGATATTTTAATCTGTATAACTTTCATTAAAAAAAAAAAAAGAAATAAAAAAGAAAAAAAATCTGACAGCTTGAACACATCTAGAAGCTGATACCCTATATTTGGCCTGAATTCAAATACTTAGAAAATAACTGAAATCTAGATATTTCCTCTGTCTTGTTGCTAAAATTCCCATGGAACTGGCAGGCTTACTTTAGCATCTGTTGAAATAAACAAAACTCAATGTAATATGGAAATATTAAAAATGAATTCTTAAATAAGTATTTAATAATGTTTGAGGAGCTGGTTATTCCAGTCAGTACGTTTATAATGCAAGTGTATTTAAAAGTGGTAGAGATGTTTTCCTATTTTAGCAGGTTCCTATATTAATTAACAAAAACATTCACATTAGAGCATTTATCCCCAACTATCAAATCAGGGGGAATTGGAAAGATAGTGGTAGTAGGGTTATAAGATTGTCCTAAATCAAGGCTTGATGATGACTAGAATTGCTGCTAATTCTCAGGATATTTCCACCACAGTAGGAATGTCAATAGAGTTTTAAAATACCATTTTCTTTGAAGGACGCTAGTTGGGAAGCTACGCGAACCTAAGAGGTGATAACTTCATTTCCAGCATCTGATTTTGGATCTTTCAGTCATTCCCTCCTCTTCTCTACTCCCTACATGTCTGTATAGAGCCTAGACTTTGTTGAGTATGCTTGGTTGACACCAAAGACTCCAACCATTATCCTGGTATTAGTTCTGTCATCCTTGACACATGAGCCTACCTCTTAGACTTGTAGTTGTTACCTTCAGGGAAACCCCATATACGAAGGCATCTAATAAGCCTCTAAGTCCACATACTACTAAATACCTCTACAATAAGTGTGAATCTGCTAAACTTCAACAGTGACTATTTCAGTCTTCTCAATTCTTAGAGCATAATATGTTCTCATTAGAACACCTTATAAATTTATATATTCTTAAATTTTGTGTACCTAATTTCCAGATGCTCAGACATTTTAAAAATCCTTACCACCTCCATTTCCATCTGAACCAAAATACTTAACATTTACATAATATGTTTGTGTATGTGTGTGTATTTTTCTCCCCTCAAAGAACACTGCCCCAATTAGCCAAGTAGTGTTCAAAACACTCTTATGGAATGTTTTCAGATATAGAAAATGAGATTTATTTCAAAGCCACTGGAAGATTCATGGGATGATTTGGCATTGGACTTCCTTTCAATTTCAAACAGAACTTTTGCCATCACAAAAGAAATACTTTCTTTCAGTGAATGATGTTGCATATGAATAGGCTTCCTTAGACCTCCACAGAGAACGCAACAGGCTGTATATTTAGCCTCAAAGACTATTCAGAGACGATTAATGGTGACCAAATCATATGAGCTTTTACAGTCACCTGGAGTAATATTTGTTCAAAGGGCATCCAGTTCCTGGCATTCATGACTCATTCATTCATCACATATTTACTGACCACCTATTATGGGACTGGCATATTAACCTGCCAAAAGAATTAATGGACCATATAATAATCACTACCTTTTTAAACACATTAAAGGGTTTTAAACATATTACCTCATTTAATGCTAACTTCAATCAGGCAAAATAGGTTTATCAGTCAGTGTTCTCCTGAGAAAATGAACCAATACAATATGGTATATATGTATATAAGTGGGTACAAGCATAAACATATACACGTACACAGGACATGAGACAGAGAAAGGGAGGGGGAGGGGATTGGGGGTTGAAGAGGAAGAGAGAGGGGTTGAAGATGGGGAGAGGTGAGGGAAGGGGAATGGAGGGAAGGGATTGGAGAGGGGAGGAGAGGTTTTAAGGAACTGGCTCACACAATTGGAGCTAAATCTGAAATGCTCAGGGATGGCCAGCAGGCTGAAAATCCAGGAAGAACTGATGTTGCCATCTTGAGTGGGAAATCTGTCCACTGGAAAACCAGAAAGGGTTTTTATGTTGTCGTCTTGAGATAGAATTGTTTCTCCTTCAGGAAACATTAGTCATTTCTCTTAAGGCCTGCCTACATATTGGAAGGTAATCTGTTTTCCTCGAAGTCTACTTACCTAAATATTAACCGCATCTGAAACCTGCTTTCACAGGAGCATCTGAGTTAGTGTTTGACCAAACAACCAGACACTGTACCCTTGGCAAGCTGACATAAAGTTAATCATCACAGTCGGTAATATTATATTTTGTACATAAATATGTTGAAGCTCAGAGAGATATTTACCCAGATTCACTCAGATAATAATTGAGAATTTGGGGATTTGGGCCAGATTTGTCCAAAAACCAGTATGTTTTCCTCTATATCACAGTATATGGTAGTATGTTACAAAATAAAAAATATTGTCTTACCATTTTAAGCATTTAAGATTACTTTGAGTGGGGGATGCCTGGTTACAATTTACTCATTCATCCATCCAAAATTTTAATTGAGAGTCTTCTATATAAAGTGCATTGTGTTAGGAGTTGAAGATAGAACAGTGAACAAAACAGACAAAGGCCCTTCTCCCTAGTGGGGAAAAAGGACAATGAATAAATAAATCTCCAGAGCTACCTGTATCAAATACTACAAAGAAAAATAAAACCATGTGAAGATGATGGGGATTATTCTCCATGGTAGTGAATACTTGAGCAGACACCTGAATGAAGTAAGAGCATAAACCATATAGATATCTAGAGAAAAACATCAGTTTCAGTTAAAAGGGAGAGCAAGTGCAATAGCCCTAAGATGGATTAATGCTTGACACACTTCAGGAACAGCAGGAGACCAATGTGGCTGGAGAAGAAAGATTTAAGCAGGCATATGGAATAATAAATTCAACATAGCACAAACAGAACATAATTGTTCTAAAGGCAAAGGGAATACGAGAGTGGTTAGTTTAGGAGCATTTAGTAAGGAAAAGATTCTTGAAAAGTGAGTTCTGAGCAGAATGTTTGAAATTAGCAAAATTAAAAATAGAAAAGCAGAAATGAGTTAGGTAAATACATGGAATCGGTTATCAGATTTTGTACATCAGGTGAACAATGAAGATACATGAACATGTATAATGAGTGAGACAGAGAATGTCTACTGTGGACAAATCATGCGGGTGATTGGAGGTCTAGGGAATAACAGAGGAGAGAAGACAAATAAGTACATATGCAGGCTGAATGTGCGTTATTTAGGCAGGTGTCAAACAACCAAACTTGGTGTAAGTTGATTAAAAGGAAGTTAATGGAGAACTCAAATACACAAGCTTCAATTTTGTATAAAAGGAAGAGGTGGTCATTGTAGGTGTTCATAGTGGGAGGCTAAGGCTGAAAGAAATATTTGAAGATCATTAATAATAAAAAGTAACAATTATGAGTGCTTTCTACATGTTTGGCAGGTTTTATATAGTATCTCTTTTATTTCCTTATAACAATCATTAGGACATGAGATACTATTATTATATCTTCATTACAAATGAGGAAGCTGAGATAAAGAAATATTAAAAAGAGATACTGCCCAAAGTTCCATAGCTAATACATGGCTGAGCTGGCATTTGAACTCTATTTGGCTCCAGAGCCCAAGCTTTAACTAATAGTGACTTCCAAAGGAGTCTAGCAACCCCATTTATGACATAGCCTCATAATCTCTATGGCATATAGTAGGTTCAAAATCATGTTTGCTAAATTGAAAGGAAATTTAATCATATTAAATGGGATAGAAAAAGGTAAAGAATTTTGAATATAAAATATAGCAGTATTCCTGGTAAGCAATGATGGTCTGAACTAATTTAAAAAATGCAGCCGGACACAGAAAAGGAGAGGCACTACAATTAATAAAACATGGCAATAGATTTGATTTAGAAGGTAAAGGAGTGAAAAATTAAAGATAATGTCAATATTGGAAGTTTACTATTAACAAATTGGCAGGGAGAAAAATACAATCATTTATCATTTCTTCTATCAAACATAGATTCAATCTCATTTAATCCTCATTTAATCCTGTGAGATTTCTAAAGAATTATTTCCATTTTATAAATAGCATAGGTCAAGTATATGCCCTAAAGCTACACTGATAGCAAGTGGCAAAGCCAAGTTCAAATCTGGTCTGTCTTAATTCAAGAGCCATGTTCTTTTTGTCCTTCATGCTAGCTCAACTTTTTGACAGGTTGGTTCTCAGCATTTGGAGGATTCTCCAAGTACTGTCACAAGACCATCCAGATATTTTATGCCAGAAAGGCACTAAAATTCAGGGCTGAAATGCATATTCAGAAATTACCAGTAAATCATATAACTCAATGTGCTTACAAAAAGAAAAAAAAAGTTCAGAAAGGGAAGAGGGGTGGTCCAGAAGTGTTACTGGGGTGGATGGTCTAGGATGAGCACCAGCCGATGATGCAGAGCAAAGAAGACTGAGAAGCTGTAACTCTTCAGCATGTGAGTTCTCCAAAGCAACAAATTCCAAAACCTTAGCAATGGAATGACACCTCCACTGCGCAGTTTCAGCTGTGTCCCCTGCATAAGCGAACACCATCTGCCACGGAGGCGGAACACTGGTGAATTGGAATAGCAGTCCAGGCTCATTTTTGAAAACTTGGCAATGACTTTACATGGCAATGTGATTCAAGTTTCTTACATTCAAGGATGTAAGAGCTTCCTTGGACAGGCCAACTTACTGTACACCCTCAAACAGAAAACAAACAACCCCAATTCGCAAAAGATTTCCTATGGCATTATCCTAAGAAACAAATCTTCAAAACAATAACCTAGGTTCCAAATAACCTATTCTTAAAACTGATTTGGTATGATTCCATCATACAACATTAACTAGTGGGTGCTACAGGTGAAGGGGATAGTGAGGAATTTGGAGGGGAAGGCCTGACTCAGAATATGGGTAGCCATACCGGTTACATGGCACAATGATCTCTTTTAGATGGGCTAATTTATTCTTTGACATTTAATTCTGACTTTAGAATATTCTACAACATAACAAACCAAAATAAGACATGCATTTAAGATGTAAGTGGAATTTCACGAAAACTGTTTGCTCTTGCTTCTTAGAGATAAACCTAAAGGAGCGAAGTTATCCATTTCCAGCAGCCAGACAGCTGTAACATAGAGTAAATATTTATTTTTCAGTCTCTCCCACTTTTTAGAGGGATAGCCAGGAAGTGTCTGGGGACCAAAAGGTGGGCTTATATGAGGCACACACCCCAGACTGCCAATACTGGTTTGCTTAAACCCCTAAAGTGCCATTTGAGCAGATGGAAAATTCTGCTCACCTTAGAAACTACTCATCCATCCCTGGGGCTTAATTGTCCCAGGTGTTATGGCCATCTGCCAGACTTATTCACAACAAATACTTGTTTAAAAAAAAAATGGGATACTGAAATCTCACAGCTTCCTCAGGACACAGTCAAAGAGCATATGGAATTGAAAATTAAAGCTCAAATCTTATATCCTCGAATCTTATATCCTCCAGTCCTACTATTGAAGTTTCTGCAACAGCAGAGACAAGAGAGATTGATGAGGTGGTTTGAGTTGTTGACATATAAACTGAAAACAAGGGAACATTTCAAGGGTAGAGGGTGAAGAATTCTAGGATCTACTAGAAATTGAAAGCTTAGGAAACAATGACATTTTCAGACAAAACCATTCATTCAATATCCGTGGTGAGAACTACTAGTCATTTAGGTTTATATTATGCTTTAAGTAAGGAAGCGAGAGAGACAGAGAGAGAGAAAATGATCATTAATGAAAATAAAAATTTTTAATAGCTTAAGTCCTTTTAATAATATGTGAGTATTAAGAGTAGGACAATCTTGAAGCTGCTCCCATGAGCAACTTGGACCATGGACCTCTGCCCACAGAAGTGGAAATGCCTGCAACAGAAGGAATTAACCGAAGCTGTCATTTCAGCAAAGAATAGGATATTTGGTTGTTCATGAATGAACAACTTCATAATCCATTTTCAATCTGCTTTAACAGAGCTAAGAAAATTGTCACGAGCCCAGATATTTTGTCTTCTTAAAAATAAATAAGTTTAGTGGTTTTTAAAATAGAACAGAAATTGAAATTAAAATTAAGGCAAATTAAAAATAAAAATAAATTAAATTAAAATTAGAAATACACACTGAAACCCACTAAGTACTCTAATTCTATGAAGGAGTTAGGTGACAAACTGTAATGATGAAACCCTAGCACTTCATTGCCAAACATTTCTAAAGGAGATGTGTTTTTCTTTCTTTCCTTTCTTTTTCTCTTATTTCCTGCTTAATTCCCATCTCTTTCTCCACCTGAAAACTGAAGACCTGGTTGTAGTACAATTTCAGTGGCAAATACATTCTCAGCTCATCAACTCTTACTGATTATTGGTCTTTCTCTTGGTTATTGGTCCTCATTTTAATGATCATTCATTTTGGTTGTAGGTCAGTTTTCTGCATCAGCTTTAGTAAACGGACTTTATAAGGTAGACTTCTGCTACTTTACTGTAATAATTTTAGAGCATCTCCTAAGAGCTCCTACTCCTTGTTAAACTCACAGGAACAACTATAGGTAGCATAGCTCTTTGAGGAAAACAACTGTTGCTTATTTGGATTGTCTAGGAAAACAGCCTGTGTGGAACTATAGGGTGTGACCCAACCTTCCCACATTTCTCTTTCTTTTTGGGCTTTGCCCTTTTATCCACATGAATTCTTATATGCCCTAAAAGTTTCAAAAATCAAAACGATCAAATAGAAAACACTCCGTTAGATTATGTGAAGGATGTAAATGTCAATGAACCATGGTTTCTACACTTTAAGGAGCTTATAATCTACTTGTGAAGACAGATATGCATACAATTAATGGAATAAGTAAATAAAGGTCTTAAGAGAGAAATTATGGATTGTAGGGTCTCAAATATATTACTATAATATGAAAATCTGAATTTCATGTGTGAGTCTGATTCTGAAGGCATTCCCAAAGAGGAACTTACCAAACCATCTATTTTCTTAAAGATCATTTTCAATTTAGAAATATATTTCCTTTTTTCCTCTACACATATGATTTTGTTATTCTATATTCCAAAGTAAGTAAACCCTGGTGATAATAAATGTTAAATTTCTATTTATTAGAATATTATTTATATTATACATTAAATTTACATTAATTTTTATATATCATGGGGTATTCCATTATAAAGTATATCTTGTTCAAGTTCATTTATACTGTTTAGGATACCAGAGGTATAAAATCAATTTTTTTTCTACTGCTTTAAAAGATTTATAGGACTAAGGCAAATACTAATTAATTGTACATATTATTAACTTATTTCCCAAATTTTAACTGAGTAGCTCATTTTTTACTTCAGGAAAGTATCAAGAAGATGTTAAATGGAAACTTTAGTTTTCTTTCAAAAAGCAAGGCGAAGTTCCTAAGCTTTCTCCTAAATATGTCTGCCCTAATTCTGTCCTACTTTTTGTAGTAGGAGGACAGTTTGGTTTTCCTACCTATTAATTATTTGACTTGTTTGTGGAGACTCTCAGTGAAACTGTTAGTGAAAATGCAGTCAGGGTTTCTTTGGATGAAAGTGTGATGACAGCATGTGACAGTTTCACAACTAAAAGACTAAATATGTGAGACAAATGTACCATAAAAATTCTAAAATTCTTCTACACTATAATCAATAGTCTGACTAGTAGGTGTGACCTACAATTACTCAACCTTTAGCCTGAAAAGATTTAACTGCTGTAAAATCTTCATTAAGAAATTTATTTCTGTGACTAAAATCAACAACACAAGAAAGAAAGGTGCTGTCAAGGATGTGGAGAAGATGGAACCCTCTTGACTGTTGTTAGGAATGCAAAGCCACTGTGGAAAACAGTATGAAGTTTCCTCAAAAAGTTAAAAATTGAACTACCCTATGATCCAGCAATTGCACTACTGGGTATTTACCCAAAGAACACAAAATACTAAATCAATGGGATACATGCACCCTGATGTTTATAGCAGCATTATTTATAATATTCAAGGTATGGAAACAACCCAAATATCCATCAACTGATGAATGGCTAAAGAAGATGTGATAGGTATATTTATACAGTGGAATATTACTCTGTGATTTAAAAAAGATAGAAACATTGCTATTTTCAATGGCATGGACAGAGCTAGAGAGTATAATGGTAAGTGACATAAGTCATTCACAGAGAGACAAATACCATATGATTTCACTCACATATGGAATTTAAGAAACAAAACAAATGAACATGGGGGAAAAAGAGAGGCAAACCAAGAAACAGACTTTTTTTTTAAAAGATTTATTTATTTATTTGACAGAGATCACAATTAGGGAGAGAGGCAGGCATGCAGAGAGAGAGGAGGAAGCAGGCACCCTGCTGAGCCCAATGCAAGGTTCGATCCCAGGACCCTGGGACCATGATCCAAGCTGAAGGCAGAGGCTTTAGCCCACTGAGCCACCCTGATACCCCAAGAAACAGACTCTTATCTATATAGAACAAACTGATGGTTACCACTGGGTAGGTGAGTGGGGAATGGGCTAAATGGGTGATGAGTATTAAGGAAGGCACTTGTGATGAGCATGGGGTGCTGTATATAAATGAAGAATCACTAAATTCTATATCTGAAAGTAATATTATACCATATATTAACTAACTGGAATTTAAATTAAAACTTAAAAAAGAAATTCACAGGGTACCTAGGTGGTGTCAGTTGGTTAAGTGCCCCACTCTTGGTTTTGGCTCTCTCTAAAAATAAATAAATAAATTTGAGAGAGAGAGAGAGAGAGAGAGAGAGAGAGAGAGAGAGAAAAGAAAAGAAAAGAAAAGAGAAAAGAAAAGAAAAGAAGTTCAGGGGTGCCTGAGTGGCTCAGGTGGTTGAGCGACCAACTCTTGGTTTCAGCTCAGATCATGATCTCAGGGTTGTGGGATCAAGCCCAGCGTCAGGCTCCAGGCCCAGCAGGAGTCTGCTTGAAATTCTCTCCCTCTGCCTCTCCCCTGGCTCACATGTTCTCTCTCTCTCTAAAATAAATCAATCTTTAAAAAGAAAAAAAGAAATTCATTTCTGCCTCTATAGACTGAGGCAGACTTCTTAGGAAATAGGGCTCCAGAAGAGTAAATATAGCCACTATCAGCTTTCAATATGATATACAGGCATACCTTGTTTTACTGTGCTTTGCTTTATTGCACTTCTTACAAATTGAATGTTTGTGGCAACCCTATGTCGAGCATTTTCCAATAGCATTTGCTCATTTCATGTCTCTGTGCTATAGTTTGCTATTTCTCACAAGATACCACACTTTTTCATTATTATTATATTTGTTATGGTGATCTATAATCAGTTATTATGACTCACTGAAAGCTTAGATGATAGCTAACATTTTATAATAAAGTTTCTTTTAATTAAGATTCATACTTTTCTTACACATAATGCTATTGCACACTTAATAGAGTACAGTAGAGTGTAAACACAACTTTTATATGCACTGGGAAACCAAACATTCACTTGAGTCACTTTATTGTGATATTCACTTTATTGCACTAGTCTGGAACTGAATTCACAGTATCTCAGAGGTAAGCCTGTATTTCATACTGGCAAATGATTTAGTTAGTTCTTCAGCGGGTGTTCAAAAAGAAAATTAAATTTACAACATTAGAAGTCAAATAATCCCTTCCTCAAGCCCCATGGTATGCCCATAAGTGAAGTCCTACAAATAATTCAAGCTCTGTTATAATGGCAGCCAGGATTCAATTTAGCAATATCTCAGGGAACTAAGGGAACTCACATGCTCTCACCTAGTGGTGTAGGGACTAAGCTCTTTGTTGGCCTCAGAAGATGACTCATTTCCTGTCCAATGTGCACACCTGCTGCATCTCAAGGCAAAGATGATTTTTCTTCAGAGGTCTTTGCTAGTAAATCTTTGCCTTGACTCTTTAGCCATGTTTCATTATCTCTTTGATATGGGTTCCATTATTCCCTGCATCAGTTTCTCCAGCTGCATACACAGGACATTTGGTGATGAGTTTGTTTTGAACATGGCTGTAGAGATGACGGATGTTTTAAAGGTCAAGATTACTAAGAATTATTTTATTTTAGTTCAGATGTGACTGCCATGGTGGTGGATTATTACTTCTGCCCACTCCTCTGTCTCTAGCCTATCCAATTTGGGTGAGATTTATATGGCTTTCACCTATGGGAGCATGAAAATTTAGGAAAAACACTGAGCTTCTAAAGTCAAGGCTGTCTATGATTTTGTAACCCAAAGTTTCATAACAGCTATAAAACTCATTTTCACATCAGCTTGGACACTTCTCTCTTTCTCCCAAACTTACCAGAAACTTAGAGAAAGTATGTCTCATCATTTCAGTGCCTCACACAAGCCTGACAGAACTAATATAAAGGGAATGTACAGAGCAGGAGAAAAAAGAGTCACAGCTTTGTCCTGCAAGTGTACACTCTGAGCAGTTGTAGAGAGAAAAAGACAAGTATTCTCAATTAGCACAAACGGAAATGGCCATTCCAAAATAACAGTGACAGAAGCTAGATTATCTGTTACAAACTTATTTTCATTGTCAAAACTCCATGGAATCTCCCCTTAGCAAGGTAATCAATGAGATCTAGAGTACTTAACCCAAGGTTGCTTTTAATTCCTCAGTTTACTTAATTTCTTTAAGGAGAATAGGGCTTTTCTCTATCCTCTTAAGTCCTTGTATTAGGAGAGTTCTGATATGTTTTCTATCACCCTATAAATTCTTCTAATTTGCAAATCTTCTAATAGTTGAAATTCCTGTCTAAGCATTGATGGCTCCCTATTCTAAATGTCCACCAGAGAACTCTCTCCTCAGCCCAGAATGCTGTCCCAGTTCCATCTGCATACCTCACATGTGCCCCCAAACTATCATCTTTTCACCCAACTCCAATCTGCTCCTTTCTCTGTGGTCCACTAAAAAGTGGTCCATTAGAAAATGGCATTTATTTACACTACTGGTTGCTAAAGATCCCCTGGCACACAAGACAGATGTGGTCCCTGCCTTCCTTCAGCTTCAATCCAATAGTGAAGACAAATTTTAACAAGAAATAGCAGATATTAAGACTACTGGGAAAGGTAAAGTACATAGAACACATAAATAGAGTGGGTCATCACTGATTGTCCCTCTTACTTATTACCCCCAATCTAGTACCAAGGCATGTAACTGATAGCTCCTTATATATTTAAATCCCCTCATTTCCCTCTAATCCTGCAAGCCCCATCTCAGCTCAGGCCATCATCACCTTGCACTTAAATCACAACAAACAACTCCTTAACAGCCTTCCATTCTTACCCTCCTCATCTTCTTCATGTCTTAAAATGTAATAAAAACTCAGAAAATCATTGTTATCACTCAGATATACAGAAAAACTCTTTCGGTTGTGATTAGAGAACCATCCTAAGACATTTCAGTCACCTGATTGAAGAACAGTTGAGTGTCCACCCAATGGCCAGCTGTTGACAGAAAGCCTGAGAAAGCATCTGTCACGTATTGTTAACAAAGCAAAGTACAACCTTCTCTGCCACACAAGGAAAAGGAGAAACACTCAGCTGGCAGGAAGGCAACTTCACACACCCACAATGTTGTCACCTCTTTGAGTCTAATTAGAAACTTAAATCCAGAATAGCATGAAACAAATTAGATTTTCCCATCTAAAGATGCCACAGTTGTTTCATGTTTTAATAGCAGCAGCACAGAAGTTAGTTGTGAGATATATCCAGATAAAATGAACACCTACAGCTTGTTATATACAGGAATGCATAGAAGGAACAGCCGTTCCTGTCTGTTCACTAAATGCCCCCATTAAAGCCAGTGACACTCTTGTATGTTGCTGGAACTCCCCAATTCAGAAGACAGATGGACGACAGACTGCCCAAAGGAAGATCTTTAATTTTAAGCTGGTCCTACTCTTGATTGACCAATGCACGTTTTTGGAGAATTCACCGAGCTGAATCTTGTTTTATCAGACAAAGGAGTGGCCTATTCTCAAACCATGGCTAAAATCAATTACACAAATATATCTTCTCTCTCAACTCTTTGCTAAACTCCAATCTCACATATAATGCTTATACCAACAATTTATTGAGCACCTACCATGCAAGAGTCCCTATGCGTTTGGTCAATCAACTGACTTGGGATTTATTGAGTACCTACTCTTTTCCAGACACAGCTCTAAATACTGAGATACAGAATTAAACAAAGGAGACTTAGTCATTATTCTCAAATAAGAGACAATTCAGTTGGGCAGATAGACCATAAATAATTACATGTGTGATTATATTTAATCCTCAAAACAAATTTTGAGGTAGTTATTTTAAACTCATTTTAACCAGTTACCAAAATAAGATTTTAAGACACACAACTAATGAATCATTGAACGACACATCAAAAACTAATGATATACTATATGTTGGCTAATTGAACTAACTAACTAACTAAATAAGTTGCTTAAAATCATGCAGGTGGATAGGTGGTGAGCAGGGCACGATACGCAAGTCACCTAAGCTTCACAGACTGCAATCCTTAATGCTGGGTTATGTGGTCTAGTGCTCAAAAATACATCACATCCAAAATATGGCAGCCTAAACACACTGTATCTTTTCTTCAGAACTGCCCCAAATTTCTCCCTTGGCAAATAGCAACATCACCTATTTTTTTTCCAAACCATAAATTTGACAATTATCACTGATCCTGCTTTCTTTTCCATCTCAATCATAAAATCTCTTGTCAAGTTTCATGGATATTTACCTGCCTAAATCTTTCATGTACCTTCTTTTTCATTCATACTGCCATTCTGTGTTTTAAACTTTCCTTCCTTTTTCCCTGAGTGGTTGTGATGGTTTCCTCAATTCTGTGCCTTTAAATAATCCCTGTCCTCCCTCCAAACAATCATTTACTGTGCCAACTGAACAAACTTCTCAAAATATAAATTCAATCATGTCACACTTCTGTAGAGTCCCCACTCCCTAAACAAAAGATTTATTTTCAGAATCCATCAACCTCTTTAGAAGCTAATGTCTGTCTGCCTTTCACTCAGTTCCTTCCATGCCTTTATTCTCTATTTCAGTCTCTCTGCAGTACTTCTAATTCTCCAAATACATCCTAGCCCTTCCCACCTCTGTACACACATACACTTTGTCCTCTCTGCATGAAGGTAATCTCCTGAATCATTCTTGAGTGAGCATTTACTTATTCTTCAAACCTCAGCTTAAGAATCAATTCCTTTTGGAAGTCAAATGCTCATCCCACTTCCCAATATTACAGCTCAACACTTTGGGGTCTTGCTTCGCTTTGTGCATACATACATACCATGCATGGGTTCCATTAAAAAAACACTGGAAATTGCCTGTCTCCAAAGATAAATTGAGCTTTCCCAGATCAATCTTAGTCAATCTGATTATCAGTCTTACAAGAGAACAAAGTAGGGTGCATTTCAAAGCACATGTGAGCTGTAGTCAGAAAATCCATTTTCAAAGCCCACACTCTTCCACTTAATATCTGTGACCACAATGGCCATTTAAGCTCTTACCTCAAGTTGCCTCCTCTATTAAGAAGTAAGTGATAATGATGACAAGTAAGTTGTAAAAAGGTGAAATGAGACTCAACATATGAAAGCATCTTGTCCCCTATAAAATGTTATGAATGTCTTACTTTCCCATGCCCACAAGAGCTCCTTAGGAGCAGACCCCATATTTTGATAGCTTTGTGCTATTTTTTTCCCTCTTCATAGTCACACACAGCTTAGTACTGATCTGGGACACTGTTTAGATTTCATAAAATACATTTTTTTAAACTAGAAGTAAGAGAAGTAATGCTTTGTTTTAAAATTTGTAGAGAATTTTTTCTGCAGAATTTCTCCAGAAAGGGAAAATACAAAGAAGCATGAAAACTTAAAAACTAAACTTAGCACATTAATTAAATGTCTGGTGAGTAAAAAGAGAGCACAGAAATAATGAAAGTCAATCATGTCTACTACAGTGTGTCTTTGGTTGCTTTTTTGGAGGGGACACAATTAAAAAAGACAGCAATTTGAATTTGAGGACTCTTTTTCTCAGAGTTTGACCTGGGCAGAATTGAGAAGCAGATAATTTATTCTTTTAATTTTGCCTCTAAGTCTGTAGCCCTTTTCACCACTTGGAAACCCTTCCTCTCATTTGGAAGTTACTGGAGTCTTGCTTCCAGGTGTCTTCCTAGAACTGGCATTCCTAAAGATTTATCATTACCTCTGACTTCCCCCTCTTTCTCTCTCAGCTATGTTTCTATATCCATGTTATTTTTAGCAAGTTATGATATAAAAACTACTATATCCATCAACTGAAGCAAAAACATACTATATCCATCAACTCAAGCAACACCATACATGCTAGATTTTAGGAAATCTGTTATGGGTAAGATACAGTCCTTGTTTCTAGGTAGCTCAACATTGTTTTCAGGAGTATAGACAAATTGATATGTGGTCAGATAAGTACATGATGAAACACAGAGCAAAGCACTGTGAAAATTCCCCCCAAAAAGAGCACCTCACCATACTGGAGGATTTGAGGAAGGTGAAAAGAAATTATTTCAAGGGTTTTGGAGGGGGCTTACAAGTTGTCTGATAAAGTCCATACTGGGCAGGAAAGGAGAGAACAGATGCATTCCAAGCAGAGAGAACAGCATTTTCAAAGGCCTAGAGATAAGACATAACAGATTTAGAAGATAGCTGGAAGATGAATATGTTTTAAGAGTTCCTGAACTCAGCTGAGGATGTTTCCAGTGATAGGATATTGGGCTACTTAAGACAATACAATGGGGAAGTTTGGATTATGTGTATAAGGAATATATTTGGTCTAAGGGAAAGCACAGCATGGATTACTGCTTAAACCTATCCCCCCATTTCTTCTTCAGCCATCCACCCCCCTCCAGCCCAGCATGTGTCTCCTGTGTCCATGTGTTCCAGAACCATCACCAATCTAGTAACTGGTTAAGCTTCTATCTGTCTCTTGCATGTATCCAATCTCATCCATCCTGCCCTCTCTATACTGCCTAGCAAGACTTTATAAATCTGTCATATTGAGCAGATGAGATGAAATGAACTCATTTCATTCAATGCTAAGGAACAATAATAAACATATTCATTGAAATGAAATATAGCATTTATGCTTTACATTTACTAACTTTTTAAATACCCACTGACATGGGTGTTATTATCTGTCTCACAAAACTGCAAAACAGGAAAATCTTCATCCTGTTTCTTGTGCAATACTTAATCATGTTAAAACACTATTACTTTTATTTTTTAACTTACATTCTGGTGCCAATTTATTTGAAAATAGGATGCTTCTTTTTCAAGTGTGTGGAATCTCTTTGCATTTGTGTATGTGTTTGTGAAAATCACCTTTACTAGACACATTATACTAAATGATTCCTCTAGAGCAGGAAATAAATGCAAAGTCTTTGAAATGATGATCATACATTAAAAATTTCTCTGTGTCTGTTGCAGGAACAATGAATACTCTGTGTCATGTCAACAGTGCAGATTTTGTCTTCTGCAGACATACAGCAGAATAGGAGGTACCAAAACATGTAATTTGTTGTGACCTATCTACAGAGTTTCTTGGAGTCAAGGATGCAGGAATTTCAGGGTTGAGGCTCCGCAGAGTCATCTTAAATGCCATAGGTTCTTACCTCTTCTATAATGTGTATTTCTATGGCATTCTCTTTGCTTTACAGGAAATGTATAAGTGTGTTACCATTTCATCACTGAGAAACACCTACTTATTTTTTTTTATCATTTAGGGCTCAAACTAATGTTTAGGTTATCACTGAAAAGAGACTCATGGGCAAACTAACAGGTTATAATCTCATCAATATTTTTCAAATTATGAGGGAAATCAAACATTTTAATCTTAAATGTATCCACTTAAATATAATACCTACATTAATTATAATTTGTGATTATTTATTTGTTGATGCAATTTATCTTGGAGAATAAATATACTTTTTCTCCATCAGGAGCATATTTTATTGTTTTATTTACTACTTTATACATTTTTATTTAAAATATTCTATAATTCAATATTGGATTTTTTCTTAATTATCTAAATAGATGAAATATAACTTTGCTTTCACTGCAACTTACCCATGGTTTTATGAATTCATCATCATTACCCTCCTTAAAAGATATATATACATACTCTCTCAGTAAAGGCATGAAGTTCCTGTTGGGTAAGACCAGTTAACTATTTTATTCAATTTCTAAAACTACCTGGGGAACCTCTAAATAAGCCTGTGTTTTTCTTAGGTATGGACCAATTCCCTAGGACTCTGTTGTCTACTGAGAAAGATAGAATTAGTATAGACATTAAACTTGATGAGAATCTATGCAAATTTGGTCATTCAAATAGAGTTAAATGAAACAGTCGAGTTGTTCTATGGTTTAGGAGCTACCCTAAAATTAACCAACATACTCCTGCCCTCTAAATCTTCTTAAATTTTGAAAAAAAAAAAAACTTATTCACAGGTAGATTAAAGAAACATGGATTCTTAAAGCTGCAATGGACCTAGGAGTTTTCAAGCATAAAACAACAAGGATTCTTTATGAAAACTGTCCAGTTGGTAATGAGCTCTTATTTAACTACTTTCTTTAATGACATTTGGTGAAGGAGAACTCAATGCTTCCTGAGATGGTCAATTTCATTCGAAAAGCTCTAATTGTGAGAGAGTTCTTAATGTTCCAATCTAACTTACTATAGTTTTCAAGACAAATGAAGTGATTTGATCTCTTTTCCATTCAGCAGCTTTTAATGAAGAAGGATATCTATCATTCAGAACAAAAGTACATATCTGATAACCTCTAAATCTGTTTATTATGAATTTGTTATTTAATAAGGAAGGAGTCTCTATTTCAAAATATAATATACATTATTGTATATTGTAAAGGTAATCCAAGGACCATAAATATGTTGACTTACTTTGAAGAAAAAAAATTAAAATCACACTGAAAATCTTAACACAGTTAATAAATAAATACATATAAAAAGAGATCTCAGATCAATGGAAAAGCAGGTAATAAGTGGATTTGTAATATACAGTTAGCAAAACAGAAAAGATTCCTTGTGGTTCTTATAGTATCATATGCCAAATAGATTGAATTTTAACTAAGTACCTAAAGGTAAACAGTAAACTTTAGCCAAACAATAAAAAAATGCTGCCTATTAAATACCTTCTGTATAAGAATTTTCTTAACCTAGAAGAGGAAAAATCTTTTTTTTTTAATATTTTATTTATTTGTCAGATAGCGCAGGAGCGAGCACAGGCAGACAGAGTGGCAGGCAGAGGCAGAGGAAAAAGCAGGCTCCCTACTGAGCAAGGAGCCCGATGTGGGACTCCATCCCAGGACGCTGGGATCATGACCTGAGCCAAAGGCAGCCGCTTAACCAACTGAGCCACCCAGGTGTCCCTAGAAGAGAAAAAATCTTAAAGGATTCAAATCTACAGATTCAAAGGTATAAAATTTGTAAGTTTTTGCATGTAAAAACAAAAACCAGAATTAAAAGCCAAAGAGAGTAAGAAAAACAGGGGCAGCAAATATGATAGACCAAAGGTCAAACTCTTTATTATATAGAAAAGTTCTTAAAATTAATAGAAGAAAACATATCTCAAAAGACAAATGGGTAAATGAACACACTTTCCAAAAGCAGAAATACAAATAAGAAACAATCATATGGGAAACTGTTCATACAAGTAATCAGATGCAAATCAAAATAACAACAGAAAACACATTTGCCTATTAGCAATGATTCAACATTATAAAATTTAAGTTGGTAGAACCTTTATTGTACATTGGCATAGTCCTTTTGAATTTGTATATGGCATGATGTATCAAAACAATAAATATATGCATGTGGTGGGGTAATAACTGTTTCAGATTTTCCTCAGGAAATAATATAAATATGGAAAAAAGTTATATTCATTAATGCCCATCACAGTATTATTTATATTAGTCAAAGCAATTTAAAATCATGCAAAATAAATCAGTATTAAAAATAAGTATAAATGAATGGGTTATTATGATGTATAGTAGGTTAATTATAACTAATAAAACACAAGGAAATGAGAACATCAGTCATGCAGATAGATCAAGGAGCATTCTAAGTAGTGGATCAGTGAGTGCAGTGCTCACCTAAGAACCTGGAATATCCATGGAAGAGAACAAACACTATTGTGCAGGCATCCTCATCCTGAGAGCCAGGGAAGAACATTAGAAAATGAAGCAGAAGAGGCTACACATGGGCAGAGATGGGAAAAGGAGATCCTGAAGAGTATCAATGAACAGTCTTGTTACTTAGGGATTGTTATCCTGAGTGAGGGGCTAGCAGTTAGAGGGTTTTGGAAAGTCATGAAGTCTGACTAATTTAGATATTAAAAAAATTTCCATGACTGCACAAGGGTGAGGGAGAGAATACAGTGAGGCTGGAGACTTTTGAACAACCTGGTGACAGATGATGATGACCTCAACAAAAGGTAGTAGCATAGAAGGGATGGTGAGAAGTGTGCAAATCATGGATATTTTGAAGATAGAGACTGACAGAATAATGGTAGGAATCTGAGAAAAAGAGCAGGGAGGACAGTACCAAGTTTATTTGTGGGTTTATGAACAGAAAAGTTGATAAAAATTTACATTCATGACTTGAAAAATAATACTCTTAGAAAACTTGCTAGAAAGGACCTCCCTTAACCAGCTAAATGGTAACCCCACTCTAATTAAAGCAAATATCAGACTTAACGGTGAAATACTGACAAACTTCCCTTTATGAGAGGATTAAAAATTAATTCTATCATCATTTCTACTCGACATTTAGCGAAGAGGTCTTTATCACACAACAGAGCAATAAAATAAGTAGACTCAAGATTGGATGGAAAAGACAAAACTCTCACTGTTCAATGATGGTATCTGTATTTCATGATCATGATCTGCACTATCAAAAGAATACACAAGAAAATTATTAGAATTTATAAGAGAGATTAGCAGGATGACCAGAGGAAAATAAAAATATAAACATCTATTGCTTTTCTATAAACCATAAAAAACTAGTTAGAATATGAAATTTTAAAAAATATACCCTTTATAATGTAATCAGAAGTGCAAACTTCCTCTGATAGATCTGTAAGTAAAATTATAAAATTTAATTGAGAAGACTTAAAGAAGACCTAAATAGATATATCATGTTTGTGACAGGCAAACCTGAAATATTGAAAAATGTCACTGTTCTCCATATTATCTTATGGATTCAGTGCAATACTAAACAAAACCCTTACTTTTTTGGGTTAAATTTGACAATAAATTTGAATTTATGGTATAAAACAGCAAAAAAAGTCTAAATATCCAAGACATCCATAAAGAAGAAGGAAGGAAGGAAGATACATTGCACTAATGTACAACAAAGCTTTTTATAAAAATACAGTAATTGGAACAGTGTGATGATAGTCCTGAGCTAGACATATAGAGAAAAAGGAACATAATAGGAAGCCAGAAATTGATCCACACATACAGAGACATGATACATGACAGAAATGGCATTCCAGATTAGTAGGAAAAGGCAGCCTTTTCTATAAATGTTCTGGGAAATGATGCATCCACATGGAAGAAGAATGAAATTAAATACTTATTTCATACTTTGCATAAAAATTAGTTCCATGTGGACCTAAATATGAATGGCCCATGAGAATTGCAACCGTCGTTAAGTGTGGTGACCAGACGTAAAAAAGGCATCCTCAGATATTACCCAGCAGACGACCTACGACCAACCAACAGCCCAACAAATTTCTCAGACCCAAACAGAACTAAACAGATCAGTTAATAAAAGCAACTGAGGAAGTTCCTCACAAGGTTTTGAAAATATGGCCCAAGGCAAAGTGTGCCCAAGGGATTTGTGAAGAGACTTTTAGAACCTGTTCTGTCGCGTATTTATTGAGGCAGAGACAATGTTCATCTTATCCCTATGAAATCTTTTTACAGATTTACAATGTAAATTTAAAAGGAGAGATAACATAAACAGTAGTGTTTGTCATCACAAAACAAATTTCTGCCAAAAATTAGAGATTTCAAATCTGATCCAAAAACCAAAACACTCCCCTACAATATCCTGCTTTCTGAGATACAAAGTAAACAATACTTGGAGCTCAGAGAAGTCAGTGCTGAGACCCACGGAGACTTATTCCATAGATCACTGAGTGAGAGGCTCAGAGGACCTCTGTGGAACACAGAATTTCTGAGTTAAGTCTTTTTGACAATGGCAATGAGGAAGTCTTGAGTGGATCTCAGTGGGACTCATCAGAAGTTCCCCAAGTTCAGTGAATACCCCCAAAACATCATCAGACCCCTTGTTAATAAAGAAAAACTAAATTTACTAGAGTCACTGCACTAAGGGAATACCCCACCTTAGTGAGGTCTTAGCAGTGATTCAGAAGGTGGGAGTCAGAAGAGGGATATATAAGATCTTGGGGTTTTGGCACAAGTGGTTTAATGTGAGGATTTCAAGTCAGGGAGCTAACTGGATTTTGCAGTCAGTGATATCATTTCCAGCTTAATAAACATAGCAAAGTGGTAATTTACAATTGTCATGGGCAGTTATCTCACAGAAATTTTTGCATGTTTTCTAAAGCAAGCAGTGGTGTCATTCATTGGTTGATAGTTTTATTTTTCTTGAGCAAAGATTTCCTGGAACACACAACTAAATCATGTTGATAACACTTAGTTCTTGGTTATAATAGCTATGCTTGATGCAACTATAGTTCTTATCTCCAAATACTAAAAGGAATATGGGACTGTTTATGTAATACTCAAAAGGAAACAAAATAATTATGTGGCAGAATTACTCAGAACAATAAAGAATTATTTAGAACAACAAAGAAACCAGGATAATGGTTAGCTCTGGAATGAAATGGAAGGTGTTGACCTACAAGGGGCACTTACAGGACACCTGGGTGGCTCAGTCGGTTAAGCATCTGCCTTTGGCTCAGGGTCCTAGAATCAAGTCCCACAGTGGGCTCCTTGCTCAGTGGGGAGACTGCTTCTTTCTCTCCCACTCCTGCTTCCCCTAATTGTGTGCTCGCTCTCTCTCTCTCTGACAAATAAATAAATAAAATCTTTTTAATGTGTGCTCGCTCTCTCTCTCTGACAAATAAATAAATAAAATCTTAAAAAAATACAATAAAAAGGGCACTTCAAAATTTTCTAGAATTCTGACATATTCAATTTCATGCCCTTGGTGGTAATTATACTAATATTTGCTTTATAACAATTCTTTAAACTGTATTTATATGTAATACACTATGCTGAATGTATGCTATCTTAACAACTTTAAATTCATTAAAATGCATGTTCTAACTTCAAAGTTACATCCTTGTATTCCATTTGATGTCTGAATTCCAGTTTTAACTTCCATTTCTTCCATTCTTTTGTAACTGAATGACCTTGATGTTACTTACTTTTCTCCTCTTCATTCTCCATGAAAATTGAATAATAATATTATCACTTTTGTGAAGATTAAATAAAATGTGTAAGTTAAATGATACATGTTTTTCATTACATTGTTAATAATAATGATGATATCCCTTCACATTTCTAAGTAACCCTCTCATATTCTGTATATTGATACATAGAGTTCTGAAAGCATTTCTTTCTTTCTTCTTACTTATTTTCACTTTTGAATTACTAGAGGTTTCTCCTGTGTATGACTGGAAGTAATTCATCTCTGAGAGTTACTTTCTGAGAATTAATCATTCGTTCTTCTACCTTACTAGCTGGTCTGCCTCAGATTCCTTTGTGGGCCTGCTCATATATCTCCAACTTCTTCATATTGAAGCTTCACAAGAGTCAGTATTTGAGCCTCTTCTCTTTGATATTAAGATTAGCTTATACAGTCTCCTGGCTTTAAATACTGTCTATAAGCTGATTTATATCTCAGTCCTAGACCTTCCATTTGCTAAGTCCCCAAATCTTGGAGTTATATTAACTTCTCTCATTTTTTTCCATATCCCACATTAGATCCATGAACAAATATTTCCATTATTGACTTCAAAATATATCTAGAATCCAACTGCATCACACCATCTCCACTGCTATCCCCTTAGTGAAGTCACAGTTTTCTCTCACCCAGATATTTTAATAGTACCATAACTGGCCTCTGTTTTCACATCGCTCTATTTCAATTTGTTCCTAACACAATGGCCAGATTAATTCTGTCGTATCATCAAGACATGAGGTCGTGTTTTTCCTTCTGTTTAAAACCCTTCCCAAATTTCCCTTTTTACTCAAGTTTAAAGCCAAAACTTTTAAATTACATATAGTCACCACCTAATTTATAAGTGTGCCTCCTTACACATGCACACACACACACACACACACACACACAGCACTGCTGATCTCCCTTCTCTGATATATTTTTCTTCAGGATCTGCTCCTCACCCACCAACTTTACCTCTCTGACCCCATCCCCTTATTTGTTCCCTTGTAGTTCACTCTGCTATACCCACACTGCCCTTTTCCACAATACCCAGGGCACCCTCCTAAGTCCCTGCAGCTTCATCTAATTGGACCCTCTGATCTCCGATTTGCACACAGCTCATCCCCTCACCTTCTTTAGTCTTTGTTCAAACATTGCCTTCTCAACCAGACCTTCTTCAACTGCCTGATTTGTAATTGCAATTCTCTCCAACCCATATTCCCAGCCTTTCTTATCCCGCTTTTCTGGTTAAATTTCCTCCAGACTCTATTTAATATATTATACTGTATTACACAATATAATTTAGTTATTTTTATAAATGTCTACTTACATGCACACATTAAGAGTGTAGGGATTTTCACTTTTGTCCACTGCTATTTCCTAAGAATATAGAATGCAGCCTGGTACATATTAGGCATTCAATAAGTATTTGTCGAATGAATGAAAATATCTTATCTAATATCTTTCACTGTGTATGATGTCTCAGTTTTATCTAGAAGCACATATATTTATATAGATATAGATAGATATAGTTGAGACAAATCCCATCTTACCCACAATATGTAGTCACATTATCTGGCACCATGACTATCACTTGCTATTTATTTCCCATGTCCTTTTTCTACCAGAGTATCATAGTTAAACTGGAAGGAGAGATGGAAATATCTGCCATGCATTCCTGTCATTCAAGTTGAGTTCGCATCTTCACAAGCCTTAAAGTATCTCCTAGATTTGTCCTAATGGCATCATTCATCTTGTGTCAGGAGTAGTCCAGGACTACGTGACTACTGTCAGCTTAACAGATACTTTAAACAGGTTTCTTCCTTAACAAATGTACAACCTCCTGGAAACTGGCCAATTCAGAGACTGGTTAAAAATAAAACAAAGATCTCCAGAGTTTTAAAAGTAGCTAGTGTCTTAGTCTGCTATCACAGAAGATCATGAACTGAATGGCTTACATAACAACAGAAATTTGTTCCTCACAGTTTCAGAAGCAAAAGGGTCCAAGATCAGAGCACCAGCATAGAAGGGTTGTGGTAAGAGCTCTCTTCTACTTGCAGATTGCTCACTTCTCCCTAAGTCCTCACCTGGTGGAAGGGGTGAGGAGACCCCTCCAGTTGGTCTCTTTTATAAGGGAACTAATCCCATTCACAAGGGTTCCATTCTCATGACCTAACCACCTATCAAAGGCCCCACCTCCTAATACCATCATGCTGGAGGTTAGGGTCTCAACATATGAATTTGGTGGGGAACAAACTTTCAGTCTACAGCAAGAGTTTATTAACTTCCTGGATAAAGGGAAATTTCAGGGTCTTTTAAGCATTAGAAGGAGAGAGTTCACTGTGGTTTTACCAATTAAGGATTTGAAATTTGCATTCCAGTTATGACACCAATGAGTTTACCTCTTTGAACACAGTTAATTAAAGTGGGTTCCATTGTTCATTGTTCAGGAAAGTCTTCATTGGGTTTTGGTAAAGGTCTAGTATCCCAGAGTCTCTCAAAGTTCATTGTCCTTTATCAGCTTCAGTTGATTTGAACCTGTTATGATGAAACACACATCTAATTTCTACTGACACCCTAAACAAATGCAGCTGTGAGCAAAAAATTTTTTTCTTTTATACTTCCTGTGGTTGTCTACCTAATTTTCAGCACTGAGACAACAAACACTACACTATATATATTATTCTTAAGGTTAAAATTTTTTTTGCCTTTTCTATTATAGAACAAATTAGCTTTTTCTTTTTCCTATAAACATGGGTTCAACTTTTTTTGGAGAAGGATAATAACTTTGTTCATTCATTTACTCGTTAATACATCCCATATGTAGTAGATGCCAGACACAATGCTTTTTACCTGTTTTTTAATTAGCTAGAAGGTCTTCATATTGTTTCATTCTCTACTATGCCTTCTTCTATTTGTTAATTTCTTATAACTAATTGTGTTATCCTCTCTACCTTCCATTTGGTTACTTCTTACTTGAAATACTTCCTGAACAGACATTATTACTAATAAGTCTGTATAGTGAGAGCCTTTCAACAAACTACTTATACTCTTGAAGAAGAATATATCTTTTATTTAATACAGTTATATAGGAAGGAATATATTTAGCAGGAAAACTAACATCTCAGACTTACATAGGCCATTAGTTAGCAACATCTCTTAACAATTAGAGATTATCATACCATTTTATTCATCCAACATTCACCAAGAAATAAATAAGTGCCATGCATTCTGTTAAACTCTAGGGATATTCATCTAGACCTACTTTTTTGTGGCTCTGCAATCAGACAACTACAAAGCAAATTATGAGGCCAAATTTCTTATTTGCTCCCTTTGTTTTCCTCAGCCCAGGTTTCTAGGACTTCTGGCTCTCCTTACTAGAATTTTTCATTGCCAGGGGTTAAAGTTCAGGAATTATGAGTAGCTACTAATGGATCCAAAGACATCTAAAAATATGTATTTTAAAATAATATATTAGACTTTATTCTACTAATCAGAAAATGAGAGACCTAAATTCGTGGCTATGTGTTAGCCTTGTGGCTAACCTTTAACTCTGAATACTACTGAACTATTATTATTCCTTGCCACTCAAATTTTGATCCACAGACCTGCAACATCAGCATTATCTGGGATTTTATTAGAAATGTAGACTCTGTGGTGATCCCCAGACCTACTAAATCATAATACACATTTTCACAAAATCCTCAGGTGATTTGTATGTACATGAAAATTTGAGAAGCTGCTGTAAATCACTTTGACTTTTTGAGCCCTTCCTTGTAAGTGATTAAAGTTCTTTCCCCTACATAGTTATGTTATTAATTTCAGTGAAAATAAAAGAAGAAGAAAAGAAAATCAAATTTTGAATCCAGAGAGGCCAGAACCAAGCTTTGTTAGATAAGGTAGAAAAATAGAAAGTTTTAATGGAATAGTGGTAAAGATAAGTGGCAAAATTATTTAAAAGTTTTGCTACCTGTTGACATTATTAAAAATGCCTTCAAAGCAATTGGAAATTATCATACAAGAAAATGTAACCTGCCAGTCAGGAGCCTTTGAACACTTGTCACTAATTGACATTCACCCCTCCAGGCATCAAATGCAATTACCGTTTTACTTGGGGTACAATTTAACTTGAATTTGACATATTGAACATAGAAAGAATCATGGACAGCAAAGGCATGAGGAAGTCCATTTCAAGGGAAAGCATCTTTCATTCAGTACTGGAGTGCACAGGACACTGGCCCACTGAGATGAGCCTGAATCATACTGCTGATCTGTCACAGAGGTGAAATAAACGAACCTGAAATCCTATAAAACCATGGTTAAGTAAGTGTGCGATGTGGGAAAGTAGCTTACAGTGAAATTAGTCCTGCGACCATACTAAACAAAACAAAACAAAACAAAACAAAAAATAAAGGTCTTATTTATTAGTGTTATCTCTTAACCCTAAGAAAAATAATTAAAAATAAGTTTTATCAACTCCAAACCTGGATTCTGACTCTTTCTAACTAGAGTTTGTTAATTGTCCAGGGTTGAGGTTTAGTAATTATGAAGACGGTGCATCTGAAAATGCTTTGTAAGGGTACCACAGTGGCTCAGTTAAGTGTCTGACTCCTGATTTTGGCTCAGGTCATAATCTAAGGATACCGAGATTATGCCCCACATCAGGGTTGTCACTGAGCTGGAACCTGTTTGAGATTCTCTTCTGTCTCTCCCTCTGTTCCCTCCCCTGCTCACATAGTCTCTCTCTTTCAAAAAAAAAAAATGCTTTGTAGCAGACAGAAATGGATTAATCTGATATATTATTCATTATTAGGCATAAGCATATTTTTATTTCAAATTTGACTTAATTTTTCTGTAAAATAAGTCTCCTTATTGTAGAAAATATAGCTCAACTATGCAAAGGTCAAGCAAATCTGTTATTGACTCTTCAGTTCTCCAGCATGTTTCCACAATAGGGTTTCGTATGTTCACTCAATAGAACATCTGCATTTTTTTATGTTGCATCTCATTGTCTTAAAACAGAAATAAGGTTATTTATATGACACGTAAATCACTTGCATCCATTTTTATAAAAACAAGCAAAAAAATACATGTAATATTCTAGTCACTGTCTCCAAACTATAAAATGAATTTACTGAAGCACAGTGTATTGATGTCATATGGAGACATTTGAAAAGTAAGGGATTAGTTATCGTTATGCTTTAAAGACTATTCTAACAGAATTTGTTTTGTGGCTTTTTGTGGATACACACATACGTATGTGTGCATATGGATATAAATATATCAGCTAAAACTTCCTTCTTGCTAATTCTAGGTAGCACTACTTGCATTTAGTGTGGCAGAGATTGGCCACTTGTTCAATGACTCAATTCCCTTTTCTCCTTGGCACTTCCTAGAGTTCTTTTTATAGATGTTAGTTAGAAATGTCTACTTAATTGAGTTCTATGCTGAAGAATGCAGAGTCTCTATCAGCTTGGATTCCTGAATGACTGTCTGGAGCAGAAATCCCCTCATGTACACATACTCCACACATTTACTCTCTCACATACCCTCTACACATTCACCCCACCCTCTCCCTGACAAACAAACTGTCAATTGGAATTTATGTGGGCAAGAAGTAGACCACTGATGGTGATGTTCAACTCCTGAGATTTGGGAATTTACTTGGTAGTATAGGTAGCATTACTTTCTCTGTTACATAATAAACATGCATCTGACAACAAGGGTGTGTAAATTCCAAGAAATTCTTTCTTATTAATTGTTCTTAACCATATTCCTCTCTTTCCCCATACACATTTCTTTTTAACCTAGAACAATGTGAACAAAAAAGGAAGAATAAGGAAGAAATAAAAGTGAAAATAGTATGGAGAAAGGAGATATGTGAGTACAAGGCCTGATCTTGTCCAATGGGTAGCTAAAAGAAGTCTGTAGGTCCCAAACCTCAGGAAGCTCTGCCTGTTATAAGACTCTTAAAGGCCATCCTCTGTTGCTAATACTCATGTGCTACTCTTATTCCTACCCTCATCTGTGTGTCTGGCTATCTGTTCAACAAAAATATTTTCCCTACAACATATCAACAGGACAACCTGTGCAAGTGCAGCTTGTACCTAGGAAGGTCTGTTGCTCTACTCTCTATATCCTGTTAATGATATCTGTCTTGATGATTATAATAATTCTGGGGGTGAAAAGTAAACTTCAGTAAATTTTGAGACTCTTAGATCTCACTCTCCCTTAAAGACAGTTTGTTTCTCTATGTCTCTGAATATGATAACATAGAAATTTAAACAATTATTTGGGGCTGGTTAATATTTGGTACTATCTTTGGCATTGGATACATAGGGAAATAAGGCACATCCATTCATGAGAAGCTTTCAGTCTTTTACAAGCAGTCAAGTACATAAGCAATTCCCTCCAGTACAACATGATGAGTTCTATAAGGGAGGTGTCTGTGGAAACTCAGATGAAGATAAAAAGTGATTCCGGAAGAAGAATCAAGGAAAACTACAGGAGGTGATATTTGTACTAAGCCTTTTAAAATGGGAAGAATTTACAAAGCAAATAAGGAAGTGGGAAAGTGCCCTGGAAATATGGAAGATCATGAGAAAAGGAATAGAAACAAAAGGAACAAAATATATTTTCATCAACAAAGAATACATATTGCTAAGGGGAGAGGCTTTGAGTTTGCTTTGAAAAGGATTTTATGGCAAGCATGTCCAGGCCTTGGCTTGCATGTTAAGAAAGCTCTGTAAGAAATCAGCACATGTGAGAGGGAGGAAGCAAGATGGTGAGGAGTGGCAGACTGAAATATCATTAGGTCCCAGGAGTTAAGCTAGATAGTTATCAAACTATTCTGAACACCTACAAACTCAAAAGGAGATAGAAGAGAAGAAGAGCAGCAACTCTAGGAACAGAAAATTGACCACTTTCTGGAAGGTAGGACATGGAGAGAAGTGAATCCAAAGCAACGCAAAGATAGACTGTGGGGGGTGGGGCCAGCTCCCAGCAAGCCATGGAGCAGCAGAGCACAAAAACAGAAGTTTTAGAAGTCTGTTCCACTGAGCAACATCACTCCAGAGACTAAGCGGGGGTGGAGCCCTTGCGGGGACAGTGTGGTCTCAGGACCCATGGGGTTACAGAAAGACCAGGGTTGTCTGAGTGTGGCAGAGCTGCCAGGTATCCAAGTGGGGAAGCCAGCTACAGAGATGGAGCTGAGCAGTGAGCTCTCAGCTTGGGATTACTTTAAACCATGATCTAAGGAACAGTCAGGCCACTACTCTTCTAGCAGGAACCCCACAAGGGTCAAATCCAGAGAGACCCTCTCCTTCTTCCTTGGGGAGGACCCATGTGGGAGCATGTGGCAGGAATCTGCTGGGTTTGGAGACTCCAAACAGGGCTGTGCACCAGGCTGGGTGAGCAAGAAGTGTGGCTGGAGACCAGGGAGACAGAAGAGATTGACTGCTTTTCTCTGAGGGCACACTGAGGAGTGAGGCTCTGAGCTCTTGGGTCCTCCAGGCTGGAGGCTGAGAGGCCACCATTTTCATTCCCATCCTCCAAAGCTGTACAGAAAGCATTTAGGGAACAAAAAATACCTAGAGCAAACCCAAGCAGATTGCTTAGCCTGGCCCCTGGCAAGGGTAGTGCAGTTCCACCTTGGACAAAAACACTTGAGAATCATTGCAACAGGCCTCTACCCAAGAAGATCAGCAAGACCATCCAGCCAAGACCAAGTTCACTGATCAACAAGAACTGTGGAACTCCAGTACTATTGGAAAGCAAGGCATAGAATTCATGGCTTTTTTTCCCCCATGGTCCTTTAGTCTTGTAAAGTTAGATTTTTTTAATTTTATTTTTTTTCTTATTCTATTTTTTTAACTTTTCCCTCCTGTAATGTTTTTTAATGATTTTATCTTAACAATATCTTTTTTAAAAAATCTTTTTAAATTTTTGTTGTTATAGTCATATTTTATCCCTTCATAGTATTTAAACTTTTTTTTTTATATATATACATTTAGGGTTGTTTTTTTTCCTTAATATTTTGGGATACAATTTCTTCTAATAGATCAAAATATACCCGAAATCTAGCACATGGCTTTGTTCTAGTCTCAAGCCTGAGCACATTCTCTC
This sequence comes from Taxidea taxus jeffersonii, assembly GCA_003697995.1. NCBI lineage: Eukaryota > Metazoa > Chordata > Mammalia > Carnivora > Mustelidae > Taxidea > Taxidea taxus. The sequence goes on from ML111822.1 coordinate 175,941, forward strand.
TTCTTTTTTTTTCTTTTTCCAACCAACTTATCTCATCAATTCCTTTTTTAGAATATTTCTTTAATTTTCATCTTTACACTTATATACCATCCCTTCATTGTGTTTACCCTTACTTTTGTATATATATAAGTTTTTCTTTCTTTAAAATTTTGTGAGGTAGTTTCTTCTAAGAGACCAGAATACACCCAAAATCAAGTGGGTGGCTCTGTTCTACTCACCAGTCTAAATATTTTTCCCCTTTCCCCCTTTCTTCTTCCCCCAGATTCAGGTCTCTTCTGACTTGGTTAACATATATTTTTCTGGGATCTTTGCCACCTTTTTAGTATTTTATTCATTAATTCATATATTCTTATCTGGAAAAAATGACAAGTCAGAAAAACTCACCACAAAAAAAAAAGAATAGAAAAAGAGGAAGTACTGACAGCTAGGGACCTAATCAATACGGATGTTGGTAATATGTCAGAACTAGAGTTCAGAAAGATGATTATCAAGGTGCTAGCTAGTCTTGAAAAAGGCATGGAATATATCAGAGAATCCCTTTCTGGAGAAATAAAAGAAGTAAAACCTAACCAAGCTGACGTCAAAAAAGCTAATAATGAGGTGCAATCAAAAATGGAGGCTCTTGGGGCACCTGGGTGGCTCAGTGGGTTAAGCCACTGCCTTCGGCTCGGGTCATGATCTCAGGGTCCTGGGATCGAGCCCCGCATCAGGCTCTCTGCTCAGCGTGGAGCCTGCTTCCCCCTCTCTCTCTGCCTGCCTCTCTGCCTACTTGTGATCTATCTGTCAAATAAATAAATTAAAAAAAAAATGGAGGCTCTTACTGTTAGGATAAATGAGGCAGAAGAGAGAATTAGTGCTATAGAAGACCAAATGACAGAAAATAAATAAGCTGAGCAAAAGAGAGACAAGCAACTACTGGACCACAAGGGGAGAATTCAAGAGATAAGTGATACCATAAGACAAAACAATATTAGAATAATTGGGATCCCAGAAGAATAAGAAAGAGGGAGAGGGGCAGAAGGTATATTGGAGAAAATTATGCACATCCCTAATATGGCCAAGTGAACAAGCATCAAAATCCAGGAGGTGCAGAGAACCCCCCTCAAAAATCAATACAAATAGGTCCACACCCCGTCATCTAATAGTACAACTTACAAGTCTTAGTGACAAAGAGAAAATCCTGAAAGCAGCTTGGGACAAGATGTCTGTAACATACGATGGTAGAAATATTAGTTTGGCAGCAGACTTAACCACAGAGACCTGGCAGGCCAGAAAGAACTGGCATGATATATTCAGAGCACTAAATGAGAAAAATATGCAGCCAAGAAAATTATATCCAGTTAGGCTGTCATTGAAAATAGAAGAAAAGATAAAAAGCTTTCAGCACAAACAAATATTAAAAGAATTTGCAAACACCAAACCAATATTTCCTATAGGAAATATTGAAAGGATTCCTCTAAGCAAAGAGAGAGCCTAAAAGTAGTAGACCAGAAAGAAACAGAGACAATATACAGTGACAGCAACCTTATAGGCAATACAATGGCACTAAATTCATATCTTTCAATAGTTACCCTGAATGTAAATGAGCTAAATGCCCCAATCAAAAGACATGGGTATCAGAATGGATTAAAAAGAAACCAGACCCATCGATATGCTGTCTACAAGAAACTAATTTTAGACCCAAAGACACCTCCAGATTTAAAGTGAGGGGGTGGAAAACCATTTACCATGCTAATGGACATCCAAAGAAAGCTGGAGTGGCAATCCTTTTATCAGATAAATTAGGTTTTAAGCCAAAGACTATTATAAGAGATGAGGAAGGACACTATATCGAACCCAAAGGGTCTGTCCAACAAAAAGATCTAACAATTTTAAATATGTATGCCCCTAACTTGGGAGCGGCCAACTATATAAACCAATAATAATAAAATCAAAGGAACACATTGACAATAATACAATAATAGTAGGGGACTTTAACACCCCCGTCACTGAAATGGACAGATCATCCAAGCAAAAGACCATCAAGGAAATAAAGGTCTTAAATGACACACTGGACCAGATGGACATCACAGATATATTCAGAACATTCCATTCCAAAGTACAGAATACACATTCTTCTCTAGTGCGCATGGAACATTCTCCAGAATAGACCACATCCTGGGTCACAAATCAAGTCTCAACCAGTACCAAAAGACTGAGACCATACCCTGCATAATTTCAGACCACAATGCTCTGAAGCTAGAAGTCAATCACAAGAGGAAAGTTGGAAAGAACTAAAATACATGGAGGATAAATATCATCCTACTAAAGAATGAATGGGTCAACCAGGAAATTAAAGAAGAATTGAAAAATTCATGGAAACAAATGAAAATGAAAACACAACCATTCAAAATCTTTGGGACACAGCAAAGGCAGTCCTGAGAGGAAAGTATATAGCAATACAACCCTTTCCCAAGAAATAAGAAAGGTCTCAAGTACACAACCTAATCCTACACCTAAAAGAGCTAGAGAAAGAACAGCAAAGAAAGCCCAAGGCCAGCTGGAGAAGAGAAATAATAAAATCAGAGTAGAAATCAATGAAACAGAAACCAAAAGAATAGTAGAACAAATCAACAAAACTAGGAGCTGGTTCTTTGAAAGAATTAATAAGATTGATAAACCCCTGGCTAGACTTATCAAAAAGAAAAGAGAAAGGACCCAAATAAGTAAAATCATGAGTGAAAGAGGAAAAATCACAACCAACACCAAAGAAATACAAACAATTATAAGAACATATTATGAGCAACTATACACCAGCCAATTTGAGAATCTGGAATAAATGGATGCATTCCTAGAGACATATAACTACCAAAACTGCACCAGGAAGAAATAGCCAATAGGATCCAATAATACATTAAAAGGATTATTCACCACGACCAACTGGGATTTATTCCTGGGCTGCAATGTTAGTTCAACATCCACACATCAATCGATGTGATACAATACATTAATAAAAGAAAGGACAAGAACCATATGATACTCTCACTAGATGCTAAAAAAGCATTTGACAAAGTACAGCATCCTTTCTCAATCAAAACTCTTCAAATTGTAGAGATAGAGGGTACATACTTCAATACCATCAAAGCCATCTATGAAAAACCCACAGCAAATATCATTCTCAATGTGGAAAAGCTGAGAGCTTCTCTGCTAGGATCAGGAACACAGCAGGGATGTCAACTATCACCACTGCTATTCGGCATAGTACTAGAAGTCCTAGCCTCAGCAATCAGACAACAGAAAGAAATTAAAGGCATCCAAATTGGCAAAGAAGCCAAACTATCACTCTTTGCAGATGATGATACTATATGTGGAAAACCCAAAGGCTCCACTCCAAAACTGCTAGAACTTGTACAGGAATTCAGTAAAGTGTCAGGATATAAAATCAATGCACAGAAATCAGTTGCATTTCTATACACCAGCAGCAAGACAGAAGAAAGAGAAGTTAAGGAGTCAGTTCCATTTACAATTGCACCCAAACCATAATATACCTAGGAATAAACCTAACCAAAGAGGCAAAGAATCTGTACTCAGAAAACTATAAAGTACTCATGAAATAAATTGAAGAAGACACAAAGAAATGGAAAAACGTTCTATGCTCATAGATTGGAGGAACAAATATTGTGTAAATGACTATGCTACCTAAAGCAATCTACACATTTAGTGCAATCCTTATCAAAATACCATCAAAGTTTTTCAAAGAAATGGAAGAAATAATCCTAAAATTTATATGGAATGGAAAAGACCCCAGATAGCCAGAGGAATGTTGAAAAAAAAAAAGCCAAAGTTGGTAGCATCACAATTCCAGACTTCAAGCTCTATTACAAATCTGTCATCATCAAGACAGTATGGTATTGGCACATAAACAAACACATAAATCAATGGAATAGAATAGAGAGCCCAGAAATGGACCCTCAGCTCTACGGTCTACTAAACTTTGACAAAGCAGGAAAGAATGTCCAATGGAAAAAAGACAGTCTCTTCAACAAATGGTGTTGGGAAAACTGGACAGCCACATGCAGAAAAATGAAACTGGACCGTTTCCTTACACCACACACAAAAATAGACGCCAAATGGATGAAAGACCTCAATGTGAGACAGGAATCCATCAAAATCCTTGAGAACACAGGCACCAATATCTTTGACCTCAGCCACAGCAACTTCTTCCTAGGAACATTGCCAAAGGCAAGGGAAGCAAGGGCAAACATGAACTATTGGGGTTTCATCAAGATCAAAAGCTTTTGCACAGCAAAGGAAACAGTTAACAAAACCAAAAGACAACTGACAGAATGGTAGAAGATATTTGCAAATGACATATCAGATAAAGGGCTAGTATCCAAAATCTCTAAAGAACTTATCAAACTCAATACCCAAAGAATAAATAATCCAATCAAGAAACGGGCAGAAGACATGAACACACATTTCTGCAAAGAAGACATCCAGACGGGGCACCTGGGTGGCTCAGTGGGTTAAGCCTCCGCCTTGACTCAGGTCTTGATCCCAGGGTCCTGGGATCAAGGTCCACATCAGGCTCTCTGTTCAGTGGGGAGCCTGCTTCCTCCTCTCTCTGCCTGCCTCTCTGCCTACTTGTGATCTCTGTCTGTCAAATAAATAAATAAAATCCTTAAAAAAAAAAGAAAGAAAGAAAAAGAAGATATCCAGACAGTCAACAGACACATGAAAGTGCTCCACATCACTTGGCATCAGGGAAATACAAATCAAAACCACAATGAGATACCACCTCACACCAGTCAGAATGGCTAAAATTAACAAGTCAGGAAATGACATGTTGGTGAAGATGCAGAGAAAGAGGAACCCTCCTACATTGTTGGTGGGAATACAAGCTGGTGTAACCACTCTGGAAAACAGCATGGAGGTTCCACAAAAAGTTGAAAATATAGCTACCCTATAACCATGCAATCACATTACCGGGTATTTACCCTAAAGATACAAATGTAGTGATCCAAAGGGGCGCGTGCACCCGAAGGTTTATAGCAGCAATGTCCACAATAGCCAAACTATGGAAAGAATCTACATGTCCATCAACACATGAATGGATAAAGATGTGGTCTATATTTGCAGTGGAATACTATGAAGCCATCAAAAGAAAAGAAATCTTGCCATTTGCAACAACATGGATGGAGCTAGAGGGTATTATGCTGAGCAAAATAAATCAGTCAGAGAAAGACAATTATCATATGATCTCTCTGATATGAGGAATTTGAGAGGCAGGGCAGAGGTCTTGCGGGGTAGGGAAAGGAAAAAAAATGAAACAAGATAGGATTGGGAGTGAGATGAACCATAAGAGACTCAATCTCACAAAGCAATCTGAGGGTTGATGGGGGGTGAGGGGGTAGGGAGAGAGTGGCTGGGTTATGAACACTGGGGAGAGTATGTGCTATGGCGAGTGCTGTAAATGTGTAAGCCTGATGATTCACAGACCTGTACCCCTGGGGCAAATAATACATTATATGTTAATAAAAATAATTTAAAAAAAGAGTTGGGCACATGCTACAGATATGTCTTAGACTATGACATAGCTAGGTAGATAATGAGAGACAGGGTAAGAGGGTCAATTAGAAGTCGATTTCAACCATCCAGAAAATGATGATTGTACCAGTGGAGTTAGTGAGGAGTACACAGAGATTATTTATGATATAGATTAGACAGGATATTGTTACAACTTAAATATAAAAAGAGTCAAATATGGCTACATCTCTACAAGGTGATTTATAGTCATGGGAGCAAAATTACCAGCATTCAATATTACCGACGCTAGGCAACAAGAAAATCTAAAAAAGGGAAATAATAACCAGTATTGCTTCAAATGATATCAAGAGAATAAATATGATCTATGATAAAGTAGAATTATATCTAAGGTTAAAGTAAATTATTAATAGATTTTAGAAGGGGCTAGAAGATATGCTTTATATACAGATATACTTTTACATTTAATTTCCAGATAAAATTGTTACTATTTTTGCCTAATGCAGAAAAAAACTTACACTATAAAACTACATATATATGAGAAAGAGCCTGGTATACAAAGACTTAAACAACCCCAATAGTTTCTTATACATGCCTAAAACCACATCTAAATAAGAAAAGCATTCCCAAATGTCACTTCAGTTGTTCCCAAATAATCATTACTTTCTGCCTTCAAACTTTTGAGACCACAGAAAAGTTAAAATAACTTTTCTGTGTTCTGTCATAAATATCTTCATTAAATTACTGAATCATTGAATTATTTCAATCAGACATCCAGGTAATGCTATACTGAAGTATATTATAAATACAATCAAACAGAAAAGAATGAAAAATCTTTTAAACATGTCAAGGAATAATGGTAAATTCCTGGCAATACATCTCAGTAAATTTGAATTCAAGAGCAAAATATAAATATAAAGGTCATTAATACGAAAGTGGATCTGCAGATCCTAGTAAGTAATGAATAAAATTTGAGTAAGAAATGCAATTTAACAGTAGAAAATGTCTCTAAAAATGAATGTAAATAGTTTTAAATTATAATGGATTATATTTAGCCTTAAAAGTTATAATGGTCATTTCTTGACCACCCCAGTTTTAAACATGAGTTGGAATTGTCTCTCAAGAGCTATTTAAGAGAATAAATATCTTTGGTTTATAAAAGAAAACATGCATTATAAGAATCTCTAAAATGTTTTCCAATCATATTTATCAGTTACCTAATGTAATTTTAAAGCAATTCTGTCCCTTCTCCTTCTAAACATTTCTGTTCCTGGAATACATTGAACTGTAAGTGCAAGCTGATCTAAAAATAAATTTTAAAAAACTCTGAAAAGAGAAAATTCTTTATGTTCTTCCATGAAGAAATTAATAGTTCAGACTACATTTCTAATTTCTCTTAGATTTTTTCCACCTGGACATTCTGCTTGCACGTCAGATTCAGTATGTACCAAGCTCAATTTATTTTCTTCAATCCTTTTCACTTTCCTGGTTTCCTTAATTCTATTACTGATTCTAGGATTAAGTCATATTTGACTCCTTCTCTTTACATTTAATTTCTAATTGGCAACCAAGTCCTACTGGATTTCATTCTGATCCTCATTTCCTTCTTATAACCTATACTTATTCAGATTCCCAAAGTATTGTCCTAATTTCCTAACTTTCCTTATTTGGACGTTCTTTATTCCAATTCACTCTAGACTTTATTGTCAGATTAATATTTTGGAAGCTCAAGGGTCACCTGAGTGGCTCAACTGGTTAAGTGTCCAACTCTTGGTTTCAGCTCAGATCATGATCCCAGGGTCACAAGATTGAGCCCTGCATCAGGCTCCACACTCAGGCTGGAGTCTGCTTGGGATTTTCTCTTTTCCTCTCCTTCTGCTTTTCCCCTGATTCTCTGTGTGTCTCTCAAATAAATAAATACATCTTTAAAAAACTATTTTTGAAACTCAATCTGATCCTATAAGTCCTTTATTCAAAATCTTCAGTGGCTTTCCAGTGAATCATGAACAAACCAAAATGCCTTTGCCTGGTAGGAAATGCTTCCCCAATTTTATCCCCTTTGCTTTTTTTATGCACCTCAATTCTCACTAACAGCAAAATATTGCCTCCTATATATACACTTTCACTGTTTGCTTCTATTGATCAGCTCATGGCTGGTGCCAATAATGCCCTTCCTGCATATCTAGTATTAATCCAAATCCCATATCACCAGTTGAAATACTATCTCTCTCAAAAGACTTCTTCCTACTCTCTATCACATTCCACCCTTTTAGAAGTCTTCTCTAAATTCTCTGAATTCCAATAGCATGTTTCTTTTTCATTTCTAAATTATACTCATCATTTTTACCTTATCTTACAGTTGTTTGTATATCTATCTCACCATTAATAATGAAAGTTCCTTTAAGACAGGGCACTTGATTCATCCACTAGAGTGGATACCTAATAAGTATTTCTTTATTAAATATAAAATGATTTTTATTTTTTTTATTTTTTTTTATTTTTTTTATTTTATTATTTTATTTTATTATATTTATTTTATTTATTATATTATATTATTTTATTTTATTATTTTTATTTATTATTTTTTTATTTTATTTTTATTTTATTTTATTTTATTTTATTAAATATAAAATGAAGGTAAAATGGCTTTTTCCTGCTTCCTATTTTAAAGTGAAATTTTATATCACATCTAGTAACACAAACATAGTCATGACACAAGATGACACCAATATTAGCACATTTAGGGTTTTAGTAACACCAAGATTTAAAAAAAAAGGAAGGTAACCAGAACCCCAAATTTTGAAGGGCAGTATTCCTAGAATATGAAGTAATACCTCAAAATTTCTGAGAATGAGATTTGCAAAATTTTAGTAGGCCAGGAGAACCTACTGTGTTCAACTATGAGTTGACATTAAATTCTTTCCACTCAAACTATGATAAAATAAGCTAATTTCTTCTACAAGGGACTGTAAATGCCACTTTGAACTGGCTTAAAACAGAGGTAATCAAATAAGGGTCAGAAACTTTATGATAGTCTGATAAAACTGGAATTTCTGAGTGGAACCACCCTTCCCAATACTTGAGCATTATTAGTAGAACAAGGACCTTGAAGATGGTGTCAAGAACAGATAGGAAGGAAGGAGCAGAAAACTAGAGCAAGCAGCAATAGCTTCCAAGGAGGATTTTAGGAGCTGAAGGGATAATAATGAGAGGTAGACAGAAAGATGTAGATTGTAGTTAAAAGAAAACTTTGGGAACCAAGATGTATAGCTTCAATTCATAGCTTTACCACTTACTGACTACAGCTGTATGACCCCCAAATTTCGTTAGCTATAAGGTTCAAATAAGGTAAAGATCTAGTACACTAAAGTGAGAGTAATGATTTCTACTCCAAAGATGTTCTAAAGACCAAATGAGATAATGACCTAATATAGTAACCATTATATAATCAGTGCCTAATTCATAGGAAACTATTATTGTAGGAGTCCTCATTGCAGTAATGTAGATGCAGACCTGAGCAGAGATCCTAGTTCTGTCCTCATTAGTATCTGACTTGAGAAAAAAATACCTAAATCTACCTTCAGCCTCAATTTTATCATCTGTACAGGGTCTGTGTGAAGATTAAATAAAATAATGTATATTTCATGCACTTATCAACTGCCTTCTTGAAAGTTAGATGAAATTGGCTAGAATTCCTATGCAATGTCCTATGAACAATCCAGTTCCTTCACCAAAATATGTACTATATTTTGGGAAAGGGGGAGAGAAAATGGAATATGAGGGTCATATTTTAATTTTATTAAAGAAGTTATGCTTTTTATTATCAAATATTTCCCTAAAATGGGTAAAGCACATTTTACCCTGAGCATGTACATTTTCTTTTGTAGGTGACTTTTATCCCTTCAGAAAAAATAAAAAGTATATTTGGATCAAAACTTTGACAAATTTAAATTTTTTTAAAATTTCTGATCAAACACAGTCCAATTGGAAGAAAAAATTATTTCAATGAACTTATTTCCTTATATAAAAAACAAAAATGTTGAAAAAAATATAAAATAAAATGAAGTAAAAATGTTGAATCAAAAGATGTCAGACTTCCTCCCCTCTGTCAGAACTGTGGAGGATGTAAGTCAGTGAGAAACATTGGTCTATTGTTTTTCAAGAAACGGTCTAAGAGAAAAGTATTATCTTCTAGTGGAAGGAGAGAAATGTGGTATTTGTGTTGCAGGTGGTAAGGGGGATCAATAAAAATTGTGAACAAGTAAAGACAGAGGCTATTTGAATTGATCAAATATTCATTCCTTACTTATGATCCACTTGGAGTCTGCTATTTCTAGAGTAGAAAGATGGGAAATTTCCAAGATTTAACCATGATCAGAACCTTCATCCATCCCTGTGGGAAGCATGGCAGACTCATGAGAGTCATCAACCATAGGATGAAGGACGGAGGATTGGAGAGTCCAGGTGGTTAATGCCACTAGTATCATTCCCCCTTTTTAAAAAAAGAAAAAAAATTAATCTCTTTTGAATAAAGAAACTTAATAGTTTCTGATAATGATATCATGGGTTGGAAGTGGCTAAGACTAGCATCAACTATGAGTACATTATAGTTAAGCCATAGATAATGTCCTACAACATTTTTCTCTGGCTCCTATTTCTGACTCTTCCACTTATTTTCCTTTATCTCTGCTATGGCATTGTCCTCAGCTCCATTTTGTGATGTCCAAAAACCAACTGCAACCATAAAATCAAAAGCAAACACCAAAACAAAGAAACAAAGAAAACAATATTTATAAAGGTTTCCATGTGATTGGAAGTTTTGGAGGAGATGAAAATAACATTACATCAGAACAAAAATATCTTTAAATTGATTGTTGTGATTTCTTGCCCTTGCCCAGTATGGGATTCAGTGATTGTATATAACTCATCCCTCCTTTCTCATTTTTTTCATGATAAAAGTAAAAACATACAGACATAAACCCAGTAATGACACTACCAACAATCCCCATTTCCTAATGCAGAGCAGTTTGGCTCTACATTGCCCCTGCTATCAACTCAGGTCAGAGCTTCTCTTTACATGTCCAAAAATTCAGCAGAAGCTTTGAAATGACTACTTTGAAGAGCCTGGTTGACTTCTTAGACCATAGAAAGTGTTCTATCTTTTTTATCTATGAGCAGCTGAGATAATGGGGGATTGAAGCAAAAGAAGAATTTTTACTTTGTACTGACGCTGGTCTAAGAACCATAAATATATTAACTAGTTTCACTCCACAATTCCCCTATAGGATCAGCATTATTATCACCCCCATTTTGCAGGCAATAATGCTGAAGTATAGAAAAGATTAAGGGATTTACCCAAGGTTACCCAGCTAGAATGTGGCAGAGCTGAAAAGAAGCCAGAATTTTTTAGTCAGAAGAGGCTGGATTTTGATATCATAAATTACTCAATCAATAAATCAATTAAGAATTTCAGCAACTTGATTCAATAGTCCTTGGCACTAAGTTATTTCAAATGCATTGATAAATGGAATTAATTTCCAAACACCAAAATCAAATTGAAATATAAACTTGTGTAAGTAAGCTTTATATTAATAAATGTTTATTATGTGTAGTCATAATTTTAAAGTATCCTTGTTTACTTACGCATTTGAAAATAACTCTCTTAATTACGTAAGTGAAATGATTCTTTCCTTCCTTACCTACAGAGTTACCAGAGCATGGCATAAGATTACCACACCAAAGCTAATATAATAGAAAAAAAAAAAAGACCATGCACAGGATTGAAGACAGGAAGGGTTCAAATCCTGGCCCTATTACTGACTGGGATTATGACCTTCTGTTAGTGACCTCTTCTGGATTTCAATTTTCTCATCACAAAATAAGAATAATGACATTATCTCAATAGGATTATTGTCAGAAATAAAAGAATTAAATAATATATGCTATGTGGAAAGGCGATTTCCCGGTCTTTGGGGTATAACTGTCTTGGGTCCAAATTCTAGCTCTGACATCTGATGTGCATGGGTTACGGGGACAGTTACTAATTTTCTCACCTCTCAAATGGTAACAATGATACCAACCTGAGTCTCATAGAGTTATGGGAAGCTGAGAGAGAAAATGTAGAAAGCTAGTAATTGAACTGACATATAGCAAGAGTTTAATATGTAGTTGAGTGGAATATTTCATATTATCAATTTTTGTATCTGTAGGGGACAGAGTCCATGATAATTCCAAGTCATTTTTTTTGAGGCATAATTAATTACCAGTGACTTCAATCAGCTTAACACTCAAATGAAATAATCACACATTATTTATCTCTTCTTTTAAATCCCTTCGCTGACTCACCATTGCCTTCTGCATAACATTTTAATTTCTATTCCTAATATTTCATGTATCTGCACAGCAGGCTTATGAGGCAGCTCTTAGTCCTTCCTGTATGGGTTCTCTGGGCATAAGAAGGACTCAATTCATTAAGGCATACAGATTGCAGGCTAGATGCTGCATAAAAATGTGAGAAAAGCAATTCTGTGATCTGACTTCTCAAATTGATTTTTGTTATGTAATATAGAATTGATTGTTCAGATTCCCCATCACATTTTTTTCTTTCTCACACTCAAATGCCCTACTTCCACTTTCCTCTCCCTTCACATCTTTCTATAGCTTGCCTTAATTGGAATAGCTCTGAAGTTTAATTAAAACAATGAGCATCTAGTTCACACAACCTGTATAGGTGAATAATACAACCCAGCAGTGATTATTTATTGATATGAGGTTTAAACTCCTGCACTCTCAACTATAGTGGGCTAAACAACATTTTTCCCTTTTGAAGGGTTTAATTAATGTAAGCAAGACAAGAACAACACAACAAACCCCTGGGTCTTACCTGTTAGAGCCTAATGAGAAGGAAGAAAGAAGTAATATATATGCACATAGATCTATGATGCAACTTCAGAGCATTAGACCTGTTTTTAAAAGCATATAATTGCTGAATTTTGTTAAAGCATTTACAGATTTAATCAAATATCATATGCCTATATCTTATTTGTGTTGATCATTATACTTAGCTGCATAGTGATGGGTCATTTACTTGTGCAACAAATTAGGAATTTGGAATTCGGATTGAATTAGGAATTAATTAGTTAGTGGATGAACTGAAGAGGTTCTGTGTTCCAAGAGAGAACTAAGAGATGAGAAGGAAATTTTTGGGAAGGAGGAAGAATTTTTCAACTGCAAGAAACATTATGGTGAAAGATCCTAAGGCTAAGGTGAGACTGGAATAGTAAATAGTGCTTTGATCCTCTAGGACCTTGTGTTCCTTACTTAAGAAACTTGAGCTTTATCTTCAATGAAATGACCTTCAAAATCATAGAGTAGAAAAGTACTTAAAGGAGCAGAAATCTCATAATTTATAACAAAAATATAGCTATCAAAGCAGGGTGTGCTCAATAGGCAACAAGAACACATAAAAACTCAACTCATACCAGCCTGGTATGTTAGGAAAGAGTCTTCTGGGAGACTGATGTTGATTCCAAGACCTGAAGGTTGAGGAAGCAAGGTGAAGAAGTTATGAAAGATATTTCTGATAGAAGAAAAACATGCAATGGCCTGGCAAAGAGAGGGTGGGATGCATTAGGTCTGAAGTTTTGCAGTGGGGAGTTCTGTGGGGGAGGGCAGAAGTCTGGCAAAAGGAAAGAGATGGAACAGGAGAAGTGAGCAAGATTTGAATCAAGATGAGCTCTAACCACCATAGGGACTGTTAGGTTTATTCTAGAGGCAATGATAATAGTGAAGGGAGTATCTTCTCTCTTGCCCTCACAGTTGTCTTCCTCTTGTGGTCAACACAAACAAGTAAAAACCACCATGGTACACTGGATTTGCTCTTGCAACAGATATTTCTTACTAAGCATGTATGTCATGCTAACACAGTATTAGGCATGAGAAAAGACAAGCCAGAAGGCAAGCAAGACTCATTGCTAACTTCCATTTTTGCATTATTTTTATTAAGCATCTACTGGGCTATGTGCAGGAGATACAATGATGGGAGAAATACAGATGGGGCCACTGTTCTTACTGAGATCTAATGCATGTTACCACAGAGTGAGGCTCATAGGACTTTAAAAGAACTAAGGAGGGGCCCCTAAAATAACTTCTGTCTCTGTGTACCATGTGGATAAGGGGGCAGATAAGAGATCAAAAGTATTATCAAGACAGGTTTTCCAATGATATGTAGGAGGAAGAGGGAGAAGCTTTACAAGTACAAAAAAAGAGGAAAGACCATGGGGTTTTCAGGAACTACTACAAAAGATGTCAACTATACCATCAGCTTTAGCACAAAATCTGTGAACAACAGAGAAAAAGGCCAGTGTTCAAAAAGGTTTCCTCTCTACAGAAAGGACCAGATTCGTTCCTTTGTTAAATACAAAACCAGCCACATTAATTGATGTTAGGTTAAATTTGACAGGATCTAGGGGCTGGACTAAGAGACAGTACTATTTTAATCTTAAACGACTTTATTTCTATACTGCTAATAGAGAGTAAATCAAAGGCTTATGAAAGTCCTGCAGCTGGTAAAGGGAAGCATGATGCAGATAACTATTTTTATTTAAATCAGTGTGTTGTATTCATAGAGAATAGGGCAGGATGCTGCAGCTGCAAGAGGGAATTTAAAATTAGAGCAACTTCAATAGTGTTGTTCACAATTTCATCCAAATTCCTGAGCCTCGTCCTATAGTAAGCAAATTTTTTTGCATTTGTGATATGTGTGCATATGCATGCATACACATTTAATATTTCCATGGGAAATTAAGACAAACAGCTCTAGAGTCTGAAAATAAAATTATTGTCTGTTGGATAATTTCTCTTTTTCTACTCATGGCCACGGCTTCAGAGTCACGTCAAAATGGCTACCTCATAGCTGCTGCTTCTACAAATGAGGAACATCATTCAATTCCCAGTACCTGGACAGGTACTGTTTGTTCCACATACAACGGAATTATAAAAACTTCCCTCTGGTGTTATCTGACCAAAAGTAATAGCTGCCTTTCAAAGAACTGCTTATGTAATCCAGATGTCCTAGATTTCTCCAGCTCTCCAGGGTCATCTTTTCCCACAAAGCCCACAGGGGTCTAGTTTTTACTGGGTTTCCTTCTTCATCTATTTTTGGGAATCTTTACAGGTGTTCCAGGTCATCTAAATAATACTATACAACCCTGCTTACCAAAGTATGGTCCACTTGAATAATAATATAATTACTCTGTCTCTGCAGGGCCCTTACAAAGCACTTGCTCACTCTTCATCTCATTTATCCTCCCATTATCTTATACACAATGGCACTCAGATGCAAATGACACCCATATTTAATTATGGCTTGGATCCACATTTTAGGATTCCCAATCCTGTGTTCAGCCACATGCTACATTGTATTGTCTCATGGAGCTGTTCTAGTCAAGTGAGCTAATACATGTGAGAAAGCAGTAAAAAAGATAAAGTGTGTTCCAAATAGATTGCTGTTTTATTTTGTTGTTGTGTTTGACATAGTTGAAGGTGTGCTAGACCAGACTCTCCCTTCTGTTCTATTCTTTGGATAATGATCAGATTAATCTCTCTGCATGTTGTATCTGTTACAGTGCCAAGCATACAAGAAGGCTTTATTTTGAAAATTCCCCTGCTTATAGTCTAAGGAATTGCATCCTGATAGTGTTTGAAGTTTCTCAGCTCAAGGGAGAACTCACACAGCTTGACAATCCTGGCTGTGGTACATATTTTTGCAGACTGCCCAGCCTCCTCGCCAGGCTCTCAGTATCTCTAGGGAGAGTAGACCTGCCATTGGTAAAGTTAGCAAAACAACAAGGCCACTGATTGATTTAGGAAGTGACAAATGTGTCAGGATTCTTCCTGTGGGAAGCTGTGGAAATCTGGCTTGTCCAAACATCTTTGGCAACGGTTACAAAGCCTTTTCAGTTGTGGTAAGTTGTAGTCTGGCTGACTAACTCAAAAGGAGCTCATGCGTGGCCCAATTTTCTGCCAGCTTTGCATAGAAACACCCAGTAATAAGCCCATAGAAGTAAGTAACATTTGCTTTACAATCTTACAGAGGCCACAATTAGACTTCTTCCTGCACAGGCAGGTGTATGGATGGAATAATCCAGAGAGTGAAGGGAACATTAGCACCCTTCCGTGGCTTGAGTGTGGAAGTGATCCTGAAAGGAAGAATGTGTTTCCAGTAAGCCTGTCCCCTCCATCTTTCAGTGTATTCATTTTATGCCAGTTTCTTTCTTCCTCTAGTACGATTTACCAGTAGTTCTTCAACACGCTCACGTCTGCCCCACCCCCTTCCAATTCTGACATGATTTCAGCCTCATCTCCTGCCTTTCTTTAATGATGACCTAAAAAACAAAAACTCTGTTCTCAAACATCTTTCTTCAGGAAAGATATTTCACTACACTTTTTGGCTCGGTTCTGCTTTACTTAAATGAGTTAAAAACAAAAAAAGAAAAGAAAACATGGAAACAACCCATTATTTATGTGCATTTGATTTCTTTAAAAATATGAAGTATTTAAATGAGTAATGTATATATTTAAAAATTCTTGAGAAGTATAGATGAGAACTATTAAAATTAGATTTAAGCTAAGGAAAGAGTGGGAAAAAAGCTAAGCAGAAAAATATTTCATCCATAAGTTAAAATATAGTTCATAAATCATAACTAAAATACCTACATTGATATCCATAGTATGTATATAATTCTACAACTGTGATTTTCATGATAGTTGCATATGCTCTTTCAAAGATAATATTTTAGTCAATAATCTTCTAATTTTACCAGTTTTAAAGGAGAAAGGAATATATTTTTTAGACTGTTTCTAGAAAGGAATAAATATATTAAAAGAGAGAGTGCTAACTCAGAGTGTAGCCTTCCCAGAGCATGCCAAAATTTAGAGTTTTGTGTTTAAAACTACACCTCGCTTGTAGTCTTTAAGAAAGCTTCTCTCATCTTTCAGTAGATATTCACATATAGTCACCATGAAAACCATTATCAAAAACATCAACTGATTTTCTTTCTAACCTATTTGAAAGAAAAATCCATGCTGCTTGGAACACTAAAATGCTCCAAAACCCTGCTATCAAAAGACACAGAGCTACACTCTTATGAACCTGTTTGAGAAAAAAAAAATCAATAATTAAAAAGTAAGGTAAAGTATAAAAATAAGATTACATGGCTCAGAAGCTAATCAATGATTCTTAGCTGCAATCTCTATTTGTTAGGTTTGCATTGTCCCAAATCATTTGAGCATCTTTTGGGTATTGGGGGAATTTCCCACACTTCTAAAGTTGATCCCAGAACTCATTGTGCCAGCTTTCCCACTGCTGGGGCATCAGGCATCTTTGATTCTGCCAATTAGACATACCTATGTGAGTCAACTAGAAGGAACAAGAATAATTTCTATAAGAAAAACAAGAAGTAAGCATGTGCAGAATCCATCTCTTAGTGAGTAACATGGTGAAGGGGTAAGGCCCTTGGATAGCAGCAGTGGTAGAATTTGTTGTGTGATCATTATTGGCATTGTTGGTTCAAACTGTGTTGACTCAAAACTATGCTATTTGTGCAGGTTGGGGATAAGAGTGATTTCTTCTCTACAGCAGTTCACATGGCCTTGTTGGGGATTGTTCATGCTTAGTCACTGAGTCTCCAGAAGATACTTGGAACCACCTAATGAACTTTAGTAAATTTCTACCTGTTTTCACCTAAGAGCATTGACTGATCCACTAAGTAACCACTTTCTCATTGTATTTGGATGGTGTTCTCCTAGTTACAGTCTTATTTCCTGACCTTTTGGTCTATTGTTTGGTATAATCTTAAATTCACATCGGTAGGGCAAATGCAACAAACTCTCTTTCACAGTATTCTGACTGCTGTTTCACTTGATCTTCTTTCTTTTTCAAACATTTATCACCTACAAGAGAAGTATACACTTTATTTATTATGTTTAATACCTACTGCTTGTCTAACGAAAGCTTCTGGTAAAATGTAAACTCTGCAGGGCCAGGGACTATATTCTGTTTGGGACACTGCCATATCCAAAGTATCTCAAAAGATTCAGGCACATAACTGGGGCTCAGTAAATACTGAGTGAATAAATTAACAAAGAATACATCCGTTAATCTTTGTGCTTCTAGAGGCTATGGAGAAATGGGTCCTGATGGCATTTTAAATAGAAGTATGCTAGAATACTAGTAAACTAGTATATTGGTTTACTTATTTCTTCCCATATTCATGGCCCTTAAGTGAACCTGGGAACTTACATCAAGTGATCTTAAATGTGAATGAAGGAGATTTCTTCCCCTCCCATTAATTTGCCTTCATCGGAGAAAATCTCTATCATTAGCCTGCTTTTTCTTTACTAAAATACTTGGCTATTCTACATATGTTCTCCTGAATTCCCTCATGCCTGTCTACCAATGATCTCTATGAAAATGTATCATTATCATTAAAATAGCATTATCAAGTAAGTATTCCAAATAAACACATTATTGAGACAAGTCCACTGTTGAGTCAAAATAAGTGGCAGGAAAGAAATTGAAAATGGGATGACATCAAAACAACTAGGTGGTATTCACTCAATAAAATTGATTGAAAATGGAAAGCTATTAAATATTTTAAAATTATGCTCAGAAATACAAAAATGCATTTTGAGCAAGCTTACAAACTTCTCCTCACTCACATGAATGTGTAATAATTTAACATGATTCACCATTAGATCAAGTCTCTTTTCTCTCTTAATATATTTTCCATTGAAAATAGTTGGATAAGGCCTGTATGAAACTCCCTACCAAATAGAAAATATTGACTATTAATACAATTTAGTTTAGCAAAAACTTCTTAAGTTTGAGAGTGAGAAAAGAAAGGAAATGGAAAAAGATGAATATAAATACATTTGTCGAATATCCCTAACGGTCAGAAACTGGGCTAGGTCTTTATACACATATGTTCTTTTACAGGTGATCTTTTCACATCATATTCATCATCATTCTAAAAGGTATTATCATTATTCCTGACTAAGAAAACTGAGTCTTTGGGAATTGTCTTAAATCCATGCAGCTAGAAAATGGGACACTTACAAAAATCTGACTTTACAGATGTTATTTGAACTGCACTTTACTGACACACTAAAGATAAGGGTAATGGGAAGTTTCCACTAAGACTCCTCTTGCCTCTTATTGATGATGAGAGAAATCATCTCTTACATAGACTTGAAAACTCTCAAAAGACTTAGAGAAAATGACTGTCAAGGTTTAGACACATCAGCTGTCATAGCACAGGAGAATTGTCATAAAAAAGGAATGCTGATTATTCAAATCCTAAGGGAATCAAAATGAGCCAAAAGTTCAAACTTAATTAAAATCACATTTTTGTCCCTGGTAATCTGATTTGCATTGCTGGACTTGTTTTATTAACGTAAGTAGAAAAGCAAATAACATGGCTAAGAATGTGAGTGAAAGAATGAAGAGAGAAAGTACATATCTTTGTTTACTTCATAAACATTAACTAGCTCCCCAAATTCCATTTCTTGGTAAACAACTGTCTCTCTGGTTTTATGAAGCACTGATTCTAAACAAAACCTTCTTTTGAATAACAAGTTCTTCTTTATGAAATTCCCTACATAAGTCAAGCTAATTTTCTCCCCAGAGAAAGTTCTGGTCCCAGCATAACCAAAGCCCCAGAACATATTCCTTCAGTCCCAAAGAGACTAATCAAACTGCATCAATTTGTGACACTCAAAATTTGACTTTCATGAGAAAACATTATAAATGAATGTTTGCAAATATAATTAATACCAATAAAACCACATATTATGGCACATTTCCACTGAAACTTTAAGAGATTATTGAAGTTGTTATTTAAAGAATATTCTTATGTCATAGGACATGTTCCATAAAAACTGTATATTCCAAAAAATACATAATCAAAATGGGAAATATACTTCATTATGCAAATCTATGAGTTTTAAGAATGTTTTATGCATCAGTTTAAAGCAGTTTTTGTCTCAGGAACAAACACTCAAAAGGTATTCAAAGAGTATTCAATGTGGAGAATTTTTCTGCAACTGACTAATTGAGAGATAAAATGTATCACTTTCAAAACCAAAAGCATGACCCAGAGACTGAACATATTACCAAAGAATGCCTCTAAGCTTTTTTCTTTCTTTACTGAATGGGAAGAAATCAGAAAGGGAGACAAACCATGAGAGACTTTGGACTCCAGGAAATAAGCTAACTTTTTTTTTTTAAGATTTATTTATTTTTTTGAGAAAGAGAAAGCACAGGGAGAGGGGCAGAGGGAGACAGTGAGAGAGAGAATCTCAAGTAGACTCCATGTGGACCCCCATTCAGGGCTCAATCCCAAGACCCTGAGATCATGACCTGTATCAAGATCAAGTTGGATGCTTAACCAACTGAGCCACTCAGGCACCCCATGCCCCTAAACTAATTTTTGAATAACCAAAAGAAGTAGAACCTATTACATATATCACAAATTACCAAATATTGACTTTGTCATTAAACAAACAGATGAACAACTGTTGTTTTTTTGGCTGGTGTTCTGTTTGTTTTAAATAAATGGAAACTGGTAGGAGATAAGTCTCTTTCCCTGAAGGTTAATTTTGTAATATTTCATATGATCTTAAGTCCTAACCATCTTAGTGAACTATAACTAAGTCATCTGCCACCACCAACTTTATTCCAGAGAAATTTGGTTTTTATACATAATAAGTAAGTTTCAGGGCACCTGGGTGGCTCAGTCAGTTAAGCCTCCAGCTCTTGTTTTCACTCAGGTCTTGATCTCAAGGTCATGAGACTGAGCCCCACTTAGGTTTCATACTGAGTGTGGAGCCTGCTTAAGATTCTTTCTCTCCCTCTCCCTTCACCCCTCCCCACAAGGGAAAAAAAGATTCTCTCCCTCTGCCCCTCTGCCCCTCTGCCCTCACATGCTCTCTCTAAAAAAAAAGATAAATAAGTTTCATAACTCTATTTGAATAAATTATTTGAATATTTGCAAGCTATTCATATATAAATATATTGTTATGACTGGGAACACTGATGGGTCCAGGGAGGTTGAAATACTTTTCCAAGGTCACAGAGCTGGTAAATAACCAAACTAGGACCCAAATTTCAGTAGGAGTTAGAGGTGGCTCCAGGGTTTGTCTCCTAATCTACTATATTATCTGCCAAGTTCTTTATATCATGCACATTAATACTGGTATGTATATTACAAATGTCATTTTCTCCCAGTATATTTGTCTTTGAACATAACTCAAGTCTTTATTTAATCATATACATCAACTAAGACTATTGCCAGGATTCATACCACAAGCTTCCACTAATCCCACGGACCCAATATCTCATCTTGTAGACTTGCTAGTCTTGCTAGTATTATGGTAATTTGTTTCTACTTCTTCTTTTTCTTGATATTTCTAGATCTTTCTAAATAAGAGCAGTTCTTACCTCTCTAAAGGCAGTGTCTTTCATGTTCAGATTAAGCCATCTGATCTGCGGTGTTTCTCTCTAAGGATCATCTAGAATTCTTATATTTCATTCTTTGGAAAGCCTAAATTATACAGGAAACACAGTCCTTGCACTAGAAGCTGTAAAAACTAAAGTTATGTTGCCAAGTTATAATCTCCTTCACTGTTCCTAAGACTATTTTTGTAGTATCTACCCTATGATGTTTTCTTAAAGAATATATTTTCTCTACATATGCAAAGGTGTTGTCCTTATTGGTATAAAGAGCATGCTAAGGATGTATGAATCACATATTCCTTTTCTTTTTTTTTTTAGTTTTTATTTAAATTCCAGTTTAATAGAGTGTAATACTGGTTTCAGGTGTACACTATAGTAATTCAACATTCTATACATCACCTGATGCTGATCACGAGAAGAGCACTCCTTAATCCCCATCACCTGTTTAGTTTTCCATTCAGCCTATTTTTTTTTTCACTTTGAGTCAAGGTGTAGATGCAGAGGTTTACATAATTATTATAATACAATCAATCATATATTCCTGATCAGTCTGAACACAGAACCAAAACAAACAAAAAAAAAAGCAAAATAAAAATGCAAGATTTCTTCAGGGTATCAAGGATTTATTTATTAGTAGGCCCTTCTTGACAGGTTCTGTCACCTTCAGGCAAATAGAGGGATTCACATTAAAAGATGTGACTAACTATAAATATGTGTTCATTAGCTGTGAAATTGAGTTATTGTGTTTTCCTGGGTTTCAGTAAGTTCTTTAAAGTTTGCTTTTAAAAAGATGAGTATATGCCATGCTATTTTGTTCAAAGTACTAGCATTGTTCAAATAGCCTTTATAAAACTGGTGATTGTTGCACACATCTGTGTTCATGCCAAAGTATTTGAAAACAAGGGAGAGGAGCCTTTTGGTTCCACATCACTGGGCATCAGGGAAATACAAATCAAAACCACAATGAGATACCACCTCACACCAGTCAGAATGGCTAAAATGAACAAGTCAGGAAATGACAGATGCTGGCGAGGATGTGGAGAAAGGGGAACCCTCCTACACGGTTGGTGGGAATGCAAGCTGGTGCAACTGCCCTGGAAAACAGCATGGAGGTTCCTCAAAAAATTGAAAATAGAGCTACCTTATGACCCAGCAATTGCACTACTGGGTATTTACCCTAAAGATACAAATGTAGTGATCCAAAGGGGCACGTGTACCCGAATGTTTATAGCAGCAATGTCCACAATAGCCAAGTGATGGAAAGAACCTAGATGTCCATCAACAGATGAATGGATAAAGAAGAGGTGGTATATATATACAATGGAATACTATGCAGCCATCAAAAGAAATGAAATCTTACCATTTGCGACGACATGGATGGAACTAGAGCGTATTATGCTTAGCGAAATAAGTCAACTGGAGAAAGACAACTATCACATGATCTCCCTGATATGAGGAAGTGGAGATGCAATGGGGGTGGGAGTTAAGGTGGTAGGAAAAGTAAAAATGAAACAAGATGGGATCGGGAGGGAGACAAACCAAAAGAGACTCTTAATGTCATAAAACAAACTGAGGGGGGTGGGGGGGGAGAGAGGTTGGGAGAGGGTGGTGAGGTTACATTATATGTTTAAATAAAGCTTAAATAAAAAAAAAAAACAAAAAAAAAGAAAACAAGGGAGAGAGAGCAAAAGGGTAAAGGAAGGAAGAGAGTCAGGCTTTTTTGTAATAATTGTTTTTTCAGAAGAGGTATCTGTGAAGTTCATTTTCAAATGGACATTGAATATTATTTCACAATGTAAAGTAAAGTTCTTCTATTCCTGGATGTATTCATGCACTTTACAAACAAAGCCACCCTTCTCCTTCCGTCTCCATCATAATCCAGTGGGAGTCTACCTTTCCCACTAATGTCCATTTATATGAATTGGATTCATTGAATCAAATCAAGAGGAACCATGGGATTTAGAAATGGAAACACAGGAACATACTTTATATTGACTTCAATGCTATGTTTTCTAATGTTCCACAATGTCTCCCTTCATAAATCCTGACTTACATACTCTAACTCCTAGAAGTATCCTAACTTCCCATAGAAAATTTTTCCTTAACTTTCTTAGAATACTTTCTTACTTAGTGCAAACTTTGACCTAGACTGTCAAATGGGTAAACACCTCTCTACTTCTCTTCCTGCAAACATTTGTATTGTGTTGTACTGTTTACAGAATGCATTCTTACATTTCTGTTTGTTTATTTGTGTGTTTCCTGCCTATTTCTGAGATTTATTTTGAATGGCCTTTCTTCACATGTGGCAAGATTTCTTTCACACAGCCACCTCAGGGGGTTGATAATTGATCATTAGAAAAGAAAAGAAAAATCATATGGCTACTAAGTGGCCAAACCATAAGTGTCTCATTCCAAAGTCCATTGACT
This sequence comes from Taxidea taxus jeffersonii, assembly GCA_003697995.1. Lineage (NCBI taxonomy): Eukaryota > Metazoa > Chordata > Mammalia > Carnivora > Mustelidae > Taxidea > Taxidea taxus. The sequence continues at coordinate 199,405 of ML111822.1, forward strand.
TAGTGGGCACATGATAAATATTTGCAGAAGAGTAAATGCCATTTCCACTATAGATACAGTGGAAAGAGCAAGATAGTTAAGAAAATGCATGAATGGGGCACCTAGGTGGCTCAGTCATTGTCGTTCAGGTCATGATCCCAGGGTCCTGGAATCAAGCCCACATTGCACTGGGATCCCTGCTCAGCAGGAAGACTGCTTCTCCCTTCCTACTTCCCAGCTTGTTTTCCCTCTCTTGCTGTGTCTCTCTCTGTCAAATAATTACATAAAATCATTTAAAAAAGAAAGAAAGAAAGAAAATGCATGCATGATGAGAAGGAAGAGAAGGATGAATTAAAGAGAAATTCCTCACTTGCATTAGACCATGAATGAGAAAAAACAAACAATTAAAAACAAAGAGAAAAGAAAAAAGATAATCAGGTGCCTCTGAATTTACTTAGTATGTTTTGTCACATCCCAAAGTCCTTCCAAGGCTCCAGACCTTCCTCACTGATTTCATACTACACTTATAAGCTGATAAAGCTGTCACTTCTTTAAACAATTGTCAGCAATACATGCTATTATACAATAGTTATGATACTGCAATTATATGACATTTGTATGTTTATATATTAAATGTTAAGCTACCAGTGCACCAGAGTCTTTTTTGAATGTAGTCCATCATTTGACAGTACCTCCCCTAAATGATGACACTCCCAGAAAACACATTAGTGTTGTTTACATTATAATTGGACAAAACGATCTTTCTTTACAACCACTGTGAAATAAATATGTAGGCTTTATCTACAAGTTTCTGAAGGTTTCACTTTGAAGCAGATCTACTACAGAAAATGTCAACAGAAACATTTTTTATATATTTATCAATTTTCTAGCATTTCTTAGTTAACGGTCCAAATTTACCTTTCTTCATCCCTCATTATACAACACACGGTATATCTCATCTTAAGGAATTTTAAGGGGCTTTAAATGCTTCCCTTTTATAAGGGTTTAACTATAACATGGAAAGTATAAAGTTAATTTCAAAATAACTTTCCAAACACATGAATTTACTTAAACAACTTGTACATTTCTAAATGGTTCAACATGGTAATATTTTATTTAATACTAATATTAATGTTAATATTAATATTTTTAATTAATATGTTAACTAGCTGCTAAGTTTTGGATGCTGTTCATCTTGAATCAAAAATAAATAAGAACAAATCCTGATATACCTATAAGAGGAGACAGACATGTCAGGATGAAAATGAAGATATGAAGAAACTAATATATAATTCATATTTCAGTTATGTTTGATATATAACTAAGCTTAATGTTTCATTAAATAAAATATAATTAATAGCAACTACTAGTTACTGAGAATACACTTTGTGTCAAGTACTATGGTAATCATTATAACACATTATCTAGTTTAATCTTGACAATTTAGAAAGTTAGGAAATATTATCTACTTATTAACAAGAATGAAAATGAGGCTTAAATTTCTTGTTGGCATTGAGTGCTACAATGTTGGGTTTAATTGTTTGGCCCCTATAGTCAGAGTACCCGGGTTCAAATCCCTTCTCCATAGCCAGTTTCTGCTTCACGGTCTATGTCTGTAAGAGAAGTGGCTTCCTAGTGTGAAGTATAGGAATAAGTAAGCCATCACCTGTAATGGGCTTCAAGCTGAGCCTCCCATACAGCAAGGACTGAACAAATACTAGGTGATATATTTTCTTCAACAAAAGCAATGGAAGTAACTGGGTCAGGTGAATCTGGCAAGAATGAGAACTACTGCACAGAACCAAAAAGCTATGCAAAGCTTTGTTTTTTTCATTTCCTTAATAAACTCTCAGGTAGCTAGGAGTGGCTGATACATAGACCGGGACAAAGTAGATGAGGGAAGCATTTATGATTCAGAAAAGTCACAGATCAGGGACCAGGTTATAAGATTAGCATGTGATTACATAGTGATTTTCCATTAGTACCTTCCATTATTCAGATAACAGAATAGAATTAGCAATAAGAATGTAGATAGCAGAGAGTTATAAAGAAAAAAAAAAAGCTAATTCCATTTTGCTAACTTTTTTTTCTGCCAGAATCAGTGTTTTCACTTTTTCTTATCAGCAAAACTGCCTATAGTTTATTTTCTCTGTTAACTACAAACAGTTTTCATTGGATCCATGATTCCTAACTTATCTTACAGCTTCTTATGAACAAGTAAGACTCTAATCAGTTGTTGTGGGTTTTTTTTTCCCCATTAAAGCAATTGAAAGTGACTGTTTCATGGTCCATAATTGAAAGGTAAAACAGAAACACACATCTCACCAAATTATGTCAAACAAATGCAGTATTGAAAAGATTAATTTAATTTTAATCTTCTAGATCACTAACTCTACAGTGGCAATACTTTGAATGAAGTGTTATACAGAGGTGTGAATGGTAGTTTTAGAGCCAGAAAACCTGGGTTCAAATCTAGCCTCTCAGGTTAACCTGTTGTATGCTCTTGGGCAAGTTGATTGACCTCTGATTTTCAATATTCTCATCTGTTACATGGTAATTACTCTGTACTGTGGTTTCTTACATTAATGGATGTGTGCATGTTAACATCCAAAATAGTGATTATCAAGTAGTTTTTGCTTAATACATATAAGATTTTTCCTTCCAGTAAATAAGGGTGGGGTTTTTTCCTTCCAGTAAATTAGGGTGGGATTTGTTTTTGTTTTATTATTCAAAAATATTTTTAGGGCATAAGAACTAGGGGGAAACCACAGTATCACAGGGAAAATAAAAGGAACACTGCAAAAGTAATCAATTGTTTTTTGTATATTCAGTCATTTGCTTACAATGTGTGTGTGTGTGTGTGTGTGTAGAGAAAGACTGAAAGAGAGAAACAGATTCTAGGTGAAAGAGAAGGAGGAGGACAAGGAAGAGAAGAAGGAGAAGTTATTTTACATTTTTTAAATGATTTGGGAAAAAGAGGGAACTCAAATTTTATAACAGTATCAAAGTATAGTCACCATGAAATATGTTCATCTATCAGTATGAACTTTTAAAGGAACACAGTCATCATAATCATCTTATAATTGACTCGAGGCCTTACTGCAATCGGAGTGTATAAATAACCCAGATAATCCATCACACCCAGACTCTGTCTGGTTTTCAAACCTTCCATAATCCTGGTTTCACTTTGCTGCCAAGTCCTCATGTCCTTTAATCAGCAACATATACTTTTTACTTCAATGGTTCAACTTTGATCATAGTTCTACAAATGTGCTAGATTCTATTTCTTCAAACATTTCATTCCCCTGACCTAAAATGTTTTCTAATCCTTCCTGTTCATCAAAATCCACCTTGCTGAAGAAATCCAGCTCATTGTGTCTATAAAGTCATTTTACATTGCTTCTGACACCATTTTCTCAAATGTGATCCATAATAAATTTTTCACTAACACAGGGACAAGTGAAAAAAAATATTTTATGTTAGTCCATGAATATAAAGTTCTGAGTAGTAAGGTTCCAGTTCTCATCATTCTTTGTTCTATTTGAATTTCCAGAATACATTTATATCTGAGGTTTTGTGGGACAAATCTAATTTCAAATGTTTGCTCTCCCCAAAAGCTCTTAAAACATTCTGAAGTACTTAAACTACTTTCCCAACAGTTTCTTATACACAGTAATGAAACAAAAATAATTTATTGGAACAAGGATACTGATTTTTGGTTTTGTAACATATGGTCATACATTTATATCACACAACACAATACTTAAAAATAGAATTTGCATAATTTTCATACACTATCTTACGTGTTTGCTAATGCCTTCGGGATCTTTGATATTGTCTCCCTTACATAGTAGCATTGTACTGTTTAGGAATCATACCTGGACTTCATCTGGGGCAGAACAGACACCCAGTAGTTGCTTGCTGATAGCTGGAATGCCCTTTCACCTGGTTGAATGGAAAAACGAAATGAGATTTCTATTAGCAGAAAGCTTCATAAGAACAATGCCTTGATGAACAGAGAGTTAGTAACGTGGGCCATTCTGAGAATATTCAGCTAAAGTTACAAAAGAGAAAAAGACGAAACATTCGTTTCTGGTTGAAATATTTTCTGAAGATTTATGAGTTACTGATCATCTCTATCAATGTGGAAAACAGAGCTTATTTGTACAGACTTAGAAGCACTTGCCTCCCTCTGCACTAAGAAGTGACCCTTTCGGTTTCTCTAAACTTCACACCAGATGGATAATTCACTATACTCCTGGCAAAAAAAAAAAAAAAAATTCTCCTGCTTGCAGGGGTACATCAGAAATCTTTCCCTTCCATTTCAAAAATTGTAAAGACATAGCCTATAAAACTGCTATAGAGGTGAAATAGCAAAACCTCTGTTTATGAGGGAAAAGACCAAGTGTATAATCCTCTTGCTTTGCCCCGGGCAAAACATGTTTAATGTGCTGAAAAGGAAGGAATTTTCTCCTTCTTCTTACATAAAATATAAGCCTTTGTACATGTGCCCTATTTAATTTCCCCTTGGGTTAGAGCTGCCTGCACAGTCAATGCGACCATTTTCACTCAACTGCCTCCCTTTATTTATATACTTTTCAAAAAAGCCAAACCAATTTGTGTATCCTGTTAAAGCCCAAAGCAGCATTCATTCTTTATATAATTACAGAAAGTTGTTTACTGTTTCCTCTACATCAACAGTATATTTATCTTAATAACAATTCTCCAAATTTCCAAGAATTCTTTGTCTTTATTTAAAAGCAAGCTATGTTGGGTTGACCTGAGACCAGGATGTGAAAGAAAGATCCTTCTGTGGGAAATATTTTGGGAAAGTAGCTTGGAAAATTTTATATCTGGGATGACTCTGTAATGACTTTTTCTCTTTATGATCTATAGAAGTGCTTGTTATTTATTTACATTAAGAAAATGATTATTTGACTGCAGAAAAGCTGAAACCTTGTTTATTAAGTTCATGTTTCATATAAATATTAAAATTTATACTGTTCCTTTGTGGAGTTTAATAAGAGCTTTATGATTAATATAACAAGGGTAGAAGTTAAGTTGTAAACAATATTAATCAATTAAATTGAAGCAATTTATTATGAAAATTTTAACAATCTCTTTCCTTCCTGTTGGAGAAACAAAAACTTTGTGAAGTTCTATGCCAAAAAAATAAGCTGTTCCATGTCTTGTCTGACGTATGAAGATTCACATGAAATAATTATTCCCAGCAAACCCAAGAGAAGCACATGGTTTTTAAACTTGGAGACAAAGCCTAAAATACATGCTTCATGGCATTCAGTGTTTGAATTTCACCCTAATGTTATGTGATTTTTTAAATGAACAATACCAGTGGGTTTGAAGAGATAACTCATTTTGAGATTATCAATAAACCATGAATGGTTAGATTGTCTCAAAATTTAACTAGGCAACAAACAGTGATAAAATGTTAGGTTTTATCTCAACTGGACACAAATGAAAAGGAAGCAAAAGTGGAGAACTTCAAGAGGTGTCTCAAGGCTTACAAGATAAAGCTGCTTTGGGAAGCAGAAGAAAGGAAACTTCTAATTATTTTTTTCATATGATTTTAAGAATAAATGAAGAATATAATAAATAGATTCAATTCTCTCAAAATGAAATCAACATTTACTTCCTTAATATCTACAATATACACAGGCTATCTAAAACAAATGGAGCAAAATGATTAGTTGGAAGATGGGTAAACTTTCTAATAATATTCAGGTCCTCCTTATTCTCACCCTAAAAATGAGGAAGTTGACTCTTGATTGGTCTTTTCTCAAATAGATAATAACTGGAACTGGGTATTCAAAAGCGTTAGAGGAGGAAAAATGGAAGCCAGAAATTTTATGGGTTTTTTCCTCCTTTTTCCCCCATTCTCTCCAGGAGTAATGTCCATTGAGATGGACATTACTAATATAGACATTTCCAGTTATTTGGATAAAATATTTATGCTATTGAATTGTATCTGAGTAACTGCAACAAAAGAAAAATGTTGCTAATATAACAGTACAAACAGGTTATAAATGTTACAGAATACAAACTAATGTTAAAGTTGTTTACATTGGAATTACTTTTCTTGTAAAGCTCTAATTGTATGAAAATAGGCTTAGAGAGAAAGCCCCAATAAATTACACAGGAGTGTGATGAAAATCAACAAAGAAGTTAAATTAAAAACATATTTATAAAGGAAGAGAAATTCTACTTTATGACCAATGTATTACTGCTCCCTATTGCATACATGGGACAGTGTTTCATTTTATCATTACACCACAAACCAAAATATTCGTCTGAGTTTTTCTGAGATGTAAGGGACATCACTTGAGATTTTATTAAAAACAAGCCCAGGCAAACACCTATTCTAATACATACTTCATGCCACTGGCCCATGAGGTCACTGAGTATTTTTCAGAACACTTTTGAAATAGGAATTCAAAAGTAGTCTGTGTATGCCAAGAAAAATCATGAGTTGCACATATAGTTTAATAGCTAGAGCTGCTATATTCAAAAATTAAATAAATTTAGTAATACATAAAATATCTAACAATTTGTCCTGCTTTGTAAGTTCACAGGGTCAAAAGTAGCCAAGATTCATGAAATTTCTTTTATTATTTAGTTATTTTTATTTTTTTATTTGAGTATCATTGACACAACGTTACCTTAGTTTGAGGTGCATAACATAGTGATTTAACATCTCTATGTGTTATGCTATACTCACCACGAGTATAGCTACCATCTGTCAACATATCACTGACACATCACAATATCACTGACAATATTCTCTACATTGTACCTTTTTTTCCCATAACTTATTCGTTCCATACCTGAAAGTCTGTATCTCACTCCCCTTCACTGATTTCACCTATCACACTAACCACCCCCCGCCCCGCCTTCTGGCAACCATTAGTTTGTTCTCAGTATTTATAGGTCTGATTTTGTTCTCTGTTTATTCCTTTGTTTTGTTTTTTAGATTCCATGTACCAGTTAAACCATACAGTATTTGGCTTTCTCAGTCTGACTTACTGAAATCTATTTTTTAATGTGTCTGATTCTTAGAACCCAGATGTGTATTTGTCCATCAGGAATCTCCATGAAGTACCATGTGTGAGGTTGGAATCAAATGGTCCAACAGCTCTTATTCTCCCTACATGTAAATAGTTAATCTCTTTTTAACATATATTTTTGTATGTATCAAATATCACATAGTTCTTAAAAATTAAGAATAAATAAATTACATTCTACTTCCACTACCTTCTTGTAAGGAAATATTACAGTACTTCATACTCTCAAAAAGGGACCCCAGGCCAAGGAGTAGAGTAAAATAAAAGAAAACCATAAAACTCCTAGAAAAAACTTAAGAGTAAATTTTCTGGACATTGGTCTGGGCAGTGACTTCTTGGATATGACCAGAACCACAGGCAACAAGGCAAAATAGACAAGTGAAACTATATCAAAATAAAAATCTTCTGCACAGCAAAGGAAACAATCAACAAAATGAAAAAGGAACCTATAGAAAGGGAGAAAATATTTGCAAACCATATATCTGATAAAATGTTAATATCCAAGGGGCACCTGGGTGGCTCATTTAGTAAAGAGCCAACTCTTGATTTTGGCTCAGGTCATGGTCTCAGGGTCCTGGGACTGAGCCCAAGGTCTTGATTGAGCCCAGTGTCAGGCTCCATGCTCAGCAGGGAGTTTGCCTGAGGATTCTCTCTTCCTTTCCTTCCGCCCCTCCCCCTACTTGTTCTTTCTAAAATAAATAAATAAATATTTAAAAAAAGAGTTCGTACCCAAGATATATAAGAAACTTGTGCAAATCAATAGTAATTATCATGATCATCATCATCATCATCATCTTAATGTAAAGTGATCAAAGGAAATAAATAGACATCTCTCTAAAGACAAATAAATGGCTGACAAGTATATAAAAAGGTACTCAATATCACTAATCATCCTCACAAATTAAAACCACAGTAAGATATCAACTCACACCTGTTAGGATGGTTATTATCAAAAAACAAAACAAAACAAAACAAAAAAACCACAAAAGATAATAAGTATTGGTGAGGACATGGAGAAAAAGAAATCCCTGTAGACTCCTACCAAGAACATAAATTCATGCAACTACTATGAAAAACTGTTTGGAGCTCCCCCCCAAAATTAAAAATGGAACTACTATGTAATCCAGCAACTCCAGGTCTGAGTGTTAGCTCCAAAGGAACTGAAGCCAAGATGTTGAGCAGAGAGCTACACTCCCATGTTTATTGTAGCGGTGTTCATAACAGCCACAACACAAAAGCAATGTAAATGTCCACCAGTAGATGAATGGATAAATAAGTTGTGGTACTGACATGCAAGGGGATATTATTCAGTCTTTAAAAAAATGGGAAATTCTGTCATTTGTGACACATGGGTGAACCTGAAGGACTTTAGGGTAAGTGCAATAAGCCAGACACAGAAGGACAAATGCTGTATGATACCACCTATAGGAGAAATCTAAACTAGTCATACAGAAGCAAATTAGAATGGTGGTTGCCAGGGGCTAGGGGAAAATGGGAATGAGGAGATATCAGAGTACAAAATTTTAGTTATGCAACATAAATAGTCCTAGAGATCTACTATGCAACAATAAATACTGTGTTATATACTTTAAAATTTGCTAGATAGATTTTGTGCTAAGGGTTCATAATTCTTAAATAAAGAGGATGGGAGAAAACTTTTAAAGGTGATGAATAAGATAATGGTATAGACTGTACTGATAGTTTTGCAGGCATGTGCTCATCTCCAAACTCACTAAGTTTTTTACATTAAACAGGCATGGCTTTTTGTATGTCAGCCAAATCTCAATAAAATGGTCTTAAAAAAACAACAAACTGCACCAACTTCTATTTAAGATCTATACCACCTAATATAATATTGTATTTTTACTTATTTTTATTGGAAGGGTGAGTTAGTGGTCAAGTTCAAGAGGGGTTTGAGAGAAACAGCTGTGGGTATCGAGGGCATACAGGGAACATATTGGGAAAATTTTAACCCTTCCAGGTCTCTTTCGATGTATGTATTATAACCTTGTTAAGTACAAATATTCATTGCTTCCATTATATTTGTTTTTAGTTATATTTTTTTTAAAGATTTTATTTATTTATTTGACAGACAGAGATCACAAGTAGGCAGAGAGGCAGGCAGAGAGAGAGGAGGAAGCAGGCTCCCTGCTGAGCAGAGAGCACGATGTGGGACTTGATCCTAGGACCCTGGGATCATGGCCTGAGCCGAAGGCAGAGGCTTTAACCCACTGAGCCACCCAGGCACCCATGTTTTTAGTTATATTTTTATCTTTAACACTTTTCTATAATAGACTATCACAATCCAGACAGAAATTTTGATTTCTTTTTGGATTTTATTTTTACAGTATCTTGTAATTAAATTAATAAAATAATAATTTTATTCTAAATACATTTTTAAAAAACCTTGATGGAAACTAGTTATTTTTTTTCCTCAAAACAATATTCTTATAAAATTGAGATGCATCTTACCTATGTCATAAGCATTAGAAAATTCTGATAGCAGTTATTCACTTGGTAAAAACAAATTAAGCATAGTCTGTGTAGAAATTGGATTCTAAGGGCTTGATTAAAATGTGGACAATGAGGGTGTGCCTTGCTGGCTTAGTCAATAGGGCATGCGAACTCTTGATCTCACTGTTATGAGTTCAGGCCCCACGTTGGGTATAGAACCTACTGAAAAAAATAGGTAAGTAAAATGTAGTCAGGAAATGGGGGCAGCAAATAGTTATGTTAAGTTATGTTATGTTAAGATATCTGATGGAGAAGGGAGGGAAAAAGAGCAGGAACTTAAAGAATCAGATGAGAATGTCTTTTAGAAGAGAGGAGTTTAGGGGTACCTGGGTGGCTTAGTGGGTTAAGTACCCAGCTCTTGATTTTTGCTCAGGTCATGATCTCAGAGTCATAAGATTGAGTTCTGCATCAAGTCCCACATCAGTCTCCACACTGGGCATGGAGCCTTCTTAAGATTCTCTGTTTCTCTCTCCTTGTGTCCTCCCCACTCTCTCTCTCACTCTCTCAAAAATATGTAAATAAATAAATAATAGAAAAGAGGAGTATGTTCATATTATTAGACAACAGGAAAAAAAAAGATTGAAAGACAGATTAGAGTAATGTCTCATCAGAGGTAGGAAGTGATAAGAGCAAGAACATAGACTAAAGATGAGGCGATCCATGTCAGATGAGCTTCATTTCTCAGGAAAGCTGTAAGTAACTTTATTTGCTAAGAGTGAGAGATGTGGGGAAAGGGACTGAATCTTCAGAAAATTGAGGAATGGAGATTAGCAACAGATGTCCTTAAGAGTCCTCTTGGGAGTCTCACTAGCTCAACTGCGTGTTGACTGCCAACTCTGTTAAATAGAGAGCTGATTGAAGTAGACAGTAGGAACCTTTTTATAGTCTAGGAAAATAGTGTGCCAAGCAAATTAATAGAAGTCTAGGCATGAAAACCTCAAACTTGTGAAACTATGCTCAAATAGACGTTGCAATAGACAATTAGGCTCATTTCATTTGATTCGTATGTGTTTTAAAACCTTTTCAGGTTCCTCAAGATCCTAAGAGATGTGGGTATAGTTCTATTTCCCTCTACTTACGTCAAGAAAAAGTCTACATTTCTCCCATGTTTGACAGCTCCTACATACCACCACTCAACATTATCTACTACCAAGCCCACACATGCACACACATGTGTACACACACACTGATACCTGTTATATCTTGGCTTTTGATAAATTTAAATGGGACAAGCTGATGACTTATAGCTGACTATATGTATATCTATTCAGGTCAACATATTTAGTAATATTCTAAAAGCTGTATCAAGGATAGTATTTATGAATGTCACAGATATTACAATGAATAATATCAGTAAAATTATGAATAGCAGCATATTCAGGATAAGTATACTACTGACAGAATGCAAAAATATGATTCAATGTAATCACAGTTAATTTTGGAGGTAGTTACATTTAAAAAAAGGATTTTTCAAAAGAAACAATATGAAGAAAGATTGCCACAAATATAGCAAAGAAAACATGGGGGAGAGGAGGGTCAAAGTAGAGGTGAATAAATATTACACCGCCTATAATATTCTGAGACACAGAGCAGACAATGGATTAAGAGAGTTGTAGATTTCCTTTATGGTATCATCCTAGCTCATTATGACCCTGTAATATACCTCCTCAAAAACATACAAGGGAAATAACTAGGGAATCATGTTTAAAATTCATAACCTTCACTCTATGTCCACACTTTATTGAACTCTTATTGTATACTTGACCCAAGCTTCTTTCCCCTGAGTTTCTCTCCCCTGAAAATCTAGAGTTTAAAAGGTTAAGAATTCTGGTTCCAGTAAACTGATCTTTTCTTTTTATCTTTTAAGCATGAATAAGCAAATATAAGCCAGCCATTTTCCACAAACCATATAGGCCATAAAAAGGAAATAGTCAACCTGGGATGCCTGGGTGGCTTGGTGGGTTTAACATCTGACTTCAGCTCAGTTCATGATCTCAGAGTCCTGGGATCCAGTCCCTCATCCAGTTCCCCTACTTAGTGGGGAGTCTACTTGTCCCTCTCCCTCTGCCCCTCCCCCCTCTGTCTCTTAAATAAATAAGTAAAATCTTAAAAAGAAATAGTCAACCTTTAAGGGTAGAATAATACAACAAATATACAGAGGTAGGCTACCAACATTTCTAAAAATGATCTAATTCCTGATTGCAATCCCTCTTTTTGAGACTTTAACATTTCTTTCTTTGGTTTCATGAAAGCTCTCTGTCCTATATGTTATTATAATAAATTTCCTCCACTCTTAATCTTGTTGAAGTTCATTTTTCATACTTATAATCAATAGTCCTCGCCAATGTAGGGAGAATTGAAAATCTAGAATAGTAGAAATTTTTATCCAATTGAAGATATGTCTTTCAGGTAAGTCTTTCTATATGTATATGCAATCAAATAAAGAAAAGTACTGGATTTGTTTCATGTGGCAGCACATAGATAAAACGTATTATGTTGTTTGACTAAATGGTAAAGCTAGTACAGTTCTCCAAACACATGCCTCCAAACACGTGGCTGAGAAAGACCTAGAATTGGCATTCTTAATGTACATGCACACACACACACACACACACACACACACACACACAACCATTCTGAGTATAAATCTCTTCATGTAGAAATATGAAAGGAATGGGTCACTCAAATGTTTTGAAGGGTGAATCTGATTTATTGAAGATATGATCACCATTTATTGCTTCCACTGAATGTCAGATTGTAGAGACACAGCCTTAGCAGGCTTAAACACCAAGATAGGCTTCAAATGAATTTCTTGACATCTCTCTCTTTGGAGGCCATTAAGAGGACTGACAAGTACTTGCTTTTGGAAGAAGTGTTCTAAGCTTATGAATAATCAGGGAAGTGGATAAAGTAGAGTTGAAATGATATAAAAATGTGTTTAAAATTTTTTTGCCATAGTTCCTTAAGGTTTATGGTAACTTTCATCTATGAAGTTATTAATAGTATTACAGTACTTCCCTTATCCCTTCCCTTATCCACAGTTTCGCTTATCCACAGGGATAAGTCTTCCCTTATCCACAGTTTCGCTTTCCATGGTTTCCGTTACTCACTGTCAACCAAGATCCAGTAGCAACATGATCCTCCTCATTACATATCATCAGAAGGGTAATAGTGGCCTAATATAATATCCACTATGCCTATGTCATTCATCTCACTTCATCTCATCACATAGGCATTTTATTCTCTCATAGCATCACAAGAAGAAGAGTTAAAACAAAAGAGACCACATTCACATAACTTTTATTACACTATAACTTTTATTACACTATATTATTACCATTGTTCTATTTTACTACTGCTGTTAATTGCTGACTGTGTCTAATTTATAAATTAAACTGATCATAGGTATGTATATATAAGAAAAACTATAGTGTATATATAGGGTTTGGTACTATCTGTGGTTTCAAGCATTCATTAGGGGTCTTGGAAAATAACACCAGCAGAGAAGAGGAGCTGCTGTAATTTACTATACAAATTTGGGAAGGTTTAGGGGTGCCTGGGTGGCTTAGAGGGTTAAGAGCCTGACTTTGGCTCAGGTCATGATCTGGGTTCGGAGTCCTGGGATCAATCTCCGTATCAGCACCCCTGCTCGGCAGGGAGTCTGATTCTTCTTCTGTCTCTCTCTCTCTCAAATAAATATTTAAAAATTTTTTGAAAAAGTTTAAAATCAGTATTTGGCTGCTTCTTATATGACAAGCTTTTCTCTTTCAATAATAATAAATGGGAAATAATAAGTAGCGTCTACTAAGAGCTTAATATATGCATGTCAGGCATTGTGCTGAGTTCTTTCATTTTATTTACTTTTGATGACAATTTATATACTTCTTACCCTTCATATAATAAACAATTACCCTGTGACATAGACAAAAGCGAGCCATAAAACTGAGATTAAGTAATTTACCCTCACTTGGGATTTGAAGCCAGTTTCAATTTGACCACAAAGTTCATGCTCTTCTACCCCCGGTGCCATATTGCCATTCTTCATCTTCATACCTCTGAACAATTAGAATTCATTTTAATAAAAACACATACCACTTTAACCTCTATGTACAGTAGAGTCCCACAAACTTCTATTTCAATGTAACTTAATGAAGTGGAACCAATCAGCTTATCCATACTGTGTTCTATGCAGGATTAATGACATTCACTTTGGTATCTTAGCTTTGTTTACTCTCTGCTTCTTTTACTGAAACTGTTTCTCACCTTCAGACAGTTTTCTGTAGAGTAAAATCAGTCTTTCTGATGCCATTCTATAAAGAAACAATTGGGAGTTAAGTTATAGAAAGATGTATTTAAGTCACAAAATATTTTCCATTTTGTCTCCTCTGCCTTCAAAGATAGAATCCAGCCTTATAGGGATTTTCACCATTTGGAAAAAAAAAATCCATTCTGACACAGCATATGCCAAAAGAAATATTCTTCTAAAATATCCTTTCTCCTCCTCTAAAATGTTACTTTGAAATGCCAGCCCATAATTTCCAAGCAGCATACACTATTGTAAAAATCAAAGGAAATTTAGTGTTTTTCATCTGAAAAATATATTCAATGTGCAAATTTAGTGCTTAAGTTTTGGATGTGGAGAGTTGTATTTTCTTCATACTTCTTCCCTGTATTTCGATAGGACATGTCTAGGGCATGGGTGTTCTCTTTTATTGGATAGAGGGACAAGATGTGAGGGTGGTGACAATGGTTGTAGTGAATGTGTGCAGTTAAGAACATTTGTGCATAACTCATGGAATTCCACTTTTACTTTGTAAGTGTGTCACAAAATTCCAGTTGTGTACTCATTAGCCTGGGAGAGGGAAATAAAACAAAAGAAAAAAATACCTCAAGACACATTTTTAATTTTCAAAGAGTTCCATTTCAGATCTCTTAAGTCTACAACAATATCTACTTTATTTATTGATACAGGTCCTATAAAATGTCTCCATTCAGTCAGTTGCTTTGGTTGACTTTGACAGTGATTTGACTTTGGGCCTAAAGTCCACTTCTCTTTCTTGATGTCCATGATAAACTCTCATGTATTTGCCCTACTCAGAGAGCTGACAGATCACTTTTCAGTATTATTTCATGCACTTTAGTGTTAAAGAAGTCTTTCACTCTGAGAATGATGTTGTTTATTTAAACTAATGAGACCTTAAAGACTCATGTGTTTCAAATAACAATAATACACATAGTAAACACCATGGAGAACAAACAAAAAACATTATTAAGGAAACTAATGAATCATTACTTATTCCATCTCCCCTAATAATATGATATGCAAATAAACAAAGGCAAACAATTTAGACAAATGAGATGATGGAAATTGGAAGGGTCAGAGTAGACTGGTGGAAATGACAGATGTTCCAGGGGTGAGGAGGAGACCTGTGAACAAATGATAAAATCTGATCCAGATAATGGGAAGAAAATGATTGCTCAGTTAAGACAAAGGCTCGAGCTAAAAAGAAGCAGTGCAGAAGTACCCCAAGAAACGGGTGAAGGCCAATCCAGAAATGTACAGCTGGTAGCATTTGTTCCAGTGAGGAGAGTGGACAAGATGTGCAATAGACTGTGGTTAGCCAGGGGCGGGTGATACTGAGGAAAAGTCTTGTTAGGATGTCATGACTGACAGGCAGTAAGCTGGATCAGAACGACCGCTTCCCTGAGGGGAGTTATATGAGGGTCATGGTAGCAGGAGGAAGTATTCTGCTCCTAACTGATATAAAGTTTGTCACTTTGTTTGAGATTGTTTCTGGAGCCTAGATCCCCTTTAAAGGAGAGAAGCCTTCTATCTCTATGAAGTGGTGTTATCCTGGGCCTAAGTATAGGTACAATGGTAAAAATAGCACCTCCATAGCTCAGGCAATATATAGGTTTCTTGGAAATTTTATGGATTCCCTGAATAGTGCATGAGTTGTTGAGGAAAGCCAGGGAAAGCCAGTTTAGTCACTTGAGAGCTAGAGATCATAAAGGACAAACTGAAAGGAGATGGAAGTTGTAAGATGCCCCAAATCATCTCTACACACCTCCAACCCCCCCCCCACACACACAGTTTAAACACACTGTTCTGGAAACAACAAGAGGAGTTTTGAAGAGTCCAGGTTCAAAATAATCTTGTGTTATCAATTTAGATATGTACTCTTCCTTCCAGTTTAGCACTCATAACAAATTGCAGCATCACTCGCTTCTCCACCTACGCAGAATCTAACATGACTCAAAGTAAATACCTACGTTCTCTATACATGACACACAGAGAAGCCTGTCAGTTCCTTTCTATGGTTCCCAAATCTCCTGATGCACACCCAGTTCTTTTACAGTGTTCAAGGGTGGAGCACCTGGATGGCTCAGTTAGCTAAGTGTCTGACTCTTGATTTCAGCTCAGGTCATGATCTCAGAGTCTGGATCTCAGTGCTGTGAGTTCAAGCCCCACGTTGGGCTCTGCACTGGGCTTGGAGCCTACTAAAATAAAATAAATAAAATAAATATAATAAAATAAAATAATAATTAAAGGGTTCAAGGGGCATTTTAGTCTAACTGGGTCCTCTCTAGATGCAACTGGTGAATCATGCCCTAAGTAAAAAAGATGAGCTATTTTCTAGGCTTCTCTGATAGCCAAAGGATCAAAGTGTCTTGGTGACCTGAATGTCACATTTCCAGAGGGATGCTCACTCCCAGCCTAATGTTCACGTGACCTACTCTGAGCTTTTCAATCTAAAGATCTCACAATTCACTCACTGTCACTGAAAGGGGGTTCTGTGGGTGGCAACAGGTGAAGCTGAAGGTAGAAAGGGTTATTAACAAAACTTTCTAGAGATCTTGGGGTTAAATCACTTATAAACCTACAGGGTTTCAGAGGGATTAGGTAGCAGTGATTTATCTGTAAATGGATAGAGGACTGGGCATTAAGATGCAGCTTCCTGAGTATGGTATGACTCAGGAACCCGATGGTTAACTGTCTCTAATAATCTAGACATGTCATAGGAAGGACAAACAGACTAAAGCAGACTTCAACAATAAGAAGAGAAGCCAGAGACAATGGGATAGTGATACACAGTTCTGAACTATTCTGAACTGTTAATCTAGAATCATGGACTAACATAAATGTTCACCTGGAAAGGCAGTAAAATAATGACATTCCGGAAAAACAAAAACTGAGCATGTACCACAAACAGAGATTCAATAAGGGAACTTCTGGAAGGAGAGTGAACCAAAAAGGAAAAAGCTCAATGAAAGAAGTTAATGGTGATCAAAGGAAATCATAAAAATGTGACTGAATTTAAGCAAATGATAATTGCATAAAGCAATAGAATTAATAATTATCTGGGTGGTAAAAACCAAGATTGTTCTGATGGAACTACAATACTGGAAAACAATACTATGTAAATTGGAAAGAAGTAATGGATGTCAAAGCATACTGAATTGTTTAGAACCAGCCTAGAGATATTCGTTAACTTTGGATTTTGTTAAATATGCATGTTAAATTCAATGTTTAGGGTGACCACTAAAGAAAAGAATTGAGGGGGGCGCCTGGGTGGCTCAGTGGGTTAAGCCTCTGCCTTTGGCTCAGGTCATGATTCCAGGGTCCTGAGATCGAGCCCCGCATCGGGCTCTCTACTCGGCAGAGAGTCTGCTTCTCTCTCTCTCCCTCTGCCTGCCTCTCTGCCTACTTGTGATCTCTGTTTGTCCAATAAACAAATAAAATCTTAAAAAAAAAACAAAAACAAAAGAATTGAGGTATAACTTCTGAATCAGCAGAGGAAAACATAATGTAAAACTATCTCAAACATTCTGAAAGAAGGCACTGTGTATTAAAAAAAAAAGAAGTAGAAAAAGCAGGACAAATTGAAAGCTAGAAGTAGCTCTTAGAAATAAGAGCAAGGATCTTCATAAATGCAATAAATATAAAGTAATTCAATTTATCTGTTAAAATAGATATTTTTTAGATTATGTTAAAATATTCTAGCTCTATTGTTTAAAGAGACAAATCTAAAACATAAAGACCCAGAAATACATTAAAAATGAAAATTATGTATAGCTATATAATTATCAAATAAAATAAACTCAAAGGTTAAAAAAAAGAAAAACATGCTAAAGGTAAAGGGGAACACAATAAACAAGTAGTTAAATTCACCAGGAAGACACAATATAATAATCCTAAAATTAATTTAAACCTAATAGAACAAACTTAGAAGGAAATAAAGCAAAAAAAAAGAAAAAAAAAAAGAAAGAATTACAAGAAGAAATTAGTGAAGCTAAGTGAGGAAATTATATGTACTTGGATGCAGAAAATTTGAAAACATCATTCTTAATTGATAGATCAGCAAAATAAATATGTGAGTTTATAGAGGCTTGAACAGTAGGATAAAAATATGCCCATGTATCATATGCTTGTACAAAATAGCATTCAAAAACTAAAGAATAAATGGTCTCAGGAACAAATGGGACATTTATGCTAATTAACAATACAGTACGTTAAATAATCAAGCCTTAATCAATCAAGACTTCCACATCAGGAAGCTGAGTTTGCCACTCACCCCACATTTTTGTTTGCTTGTTTACTATGGTAGCCATGAAAAAAATTAATATAAAACTCATAAGCACATTACTGAGAGGGAAAATTGTAGAACAGGTAAACATATGGAACATCATACCATCAACAGTAAAAATATAAACCTATATTTTAAGTTTTCAAGTTTAAGATGCCCACCTCTTAGAGGTAGTAGATAAAGATTATGTGGTTCTAGACTAGGGAAACATTTTTTGTAATGTTTTATTTCTTGGGGCTGCTACACAAGTATTCATTTTATCACTGTTTATGTCTTTTTGTATGCCTGGAAATTTTGTCATCAAAAATAAACTAACAAAGAAATAAATAAGCTCTATATATGTCTTATTATAGAATTCAATTCATAACAACTTTCTTGTAAAAAAGATAAATGGTTCAATCTCTCAAAATAAAAAGAAAGCAATAGAAGATGATTTTATGTTTGAGGATAGAGATATATTTCATAAGGTGAACAAAACAAGGTCAAAGTAAAATTGGAGTAAATTAACCATTGCAAAGCTTTATGCCTTACTCGAATGCAGTAGCCAAAATCTACCATCATGGTTTTTTTCCCACACTGTATTATGCCATGTGTTAATGGGAATTCTTGGTGAAAGTTTAGGAAATATTACAAATTGTTTCTCCTCATGGAAAATCACAAGGCACATTATTACATGAAATGGCTCTGAGACACTAGCTGTAAAAGAAGGCTGCTTGATTTTGTTTAGCTTCATTTCCCACACTAATTTGATTATAAAACTCTTGTTCTAAGGAAGGCCTGTTAGCAAATTTTCAGGACGCTAATGTTCTATTGAACAAGTTTAAGAAATATTGCCCTAAACATCTATTTCCTCGAGTCATAACTAAATGGGAAATACTTTAGCCATTTATATTTAATTTCTATAAAGAGGAAGGGGTACTCAATCATTTTGGAGGTGAATACCCCAAATATGTTTTTCCTTCCTAAGCCTGTCTCTTGTCATTTCTGTAGTTAAAAGAGAGAGTGTTTTAATTACAGGAAAGAACTCATTAACCATCAGGACTTTATTCTTAACTACAGGTAGTTGTTATTCAAATATTTTTATTCAATTAGATTTTTTCACTGATTGCAAAAGCAAAACAGAAAACAAATTAAATATGGAAACAAAAAAGAAGAAAGTAAATCTATTTGAAATACAGATATAACCACTGTTTTGGTCTTATGGGTATGTCCAACTGGAATATCCTCTTTCTACTCCCCCCTGATTTTCTCTCAAATAACATGGTTTCTATTCTAAAAATAATATATTGTCTTCTCTGAAAGCCAGCATTTTCATGATTTAATTGAGATTTAATCAATGTAAGTTCATCCTGCAGGCTCAACATCAAAGGCAGAGTTCAAGGAAAACATCTTCAGTCAGGCTCTTAGCACCAGGGTTAAATTTTTCTCTTACCAAGAGAGAATTCAAGAGCTCCATTGATCAGTCCTCAAAAGAGAATATCCAGCAATATTTCCATTAGTGCTGTGTAGCCTCCATTTCACTCATGTACTTATAACCTCATTTATTCATCCACTTAACTAGACATGCCCTCTACTTAACTAAAAAATAAAGATGTATGCTCCTTCCTTAAACTGAACTGGACTATATAGACCAGAGTATAGCATGGTGAATGTGTAGGGAAAACAAAGGGAGGGAGGGAGAGAGAGAATTCAGTCTCATTTTGGCATTGGCTCTCGAGTAAAACCTGCAACAATCAAAGAGCTAAATACATTTCATTAATGCTATATTTAGGCCAGTGAAGTGTTATTTTGTGGAAATAAAAAATATGGTTGAGTTATATGAAACCACTACAGTCTGTGAGCAGTCTTGCTGGCACAAAACTGATGGGAGACTCTCTCTCCTGGGCCCCTAATGATCATGAAATGGCCCTATACTGTGCTCCAGCCCCTCCCAGCCTCAGGTTAGAAACCTTCCTGTTAGCCCCAGAGGCAGGCCAAACCGCAATTGAAAAGAGGACCCTAGAATGGACCTGAATTTCAGTTTCTTCCAGTTGAGGTCCACAAGTTCAGTCCACTCAGAGACTCACTAGGAGATATACCCACCTGTGCTCCTGGAGGTAAGCCTGTCAACCCCACTCTGACTACAGAGTCTGAAATTGTCTTGTAATTCAACATCAGCCTCTCTCAGCATGGTCATGGAGTGGTCCTAACTATCCAGAAAGTGGTGGAAAACTAGTCTCTCTGTGCCTCCAGAGCAAGCTCTACAAGCCTCAACCTTGGCTGTGGACCAGAAGTAGCTCTAGAACTCAGTTGTAGCCCTTCCCAGCCAATGTCTGAATTTAATTCTCTCTACCCAAGGACACATCAAGTGTCCTAAGCAGGAGCCCTCCCAGATACCTGACAGGAGCCATACATCTGTGTATCTGGTAATAGGTCTGCTATTTAAGGACCCAACTGCAGACCTGGAAGTGGGTCCTTGTCCCAACACTACCTACTGAGCAAGGTCCTAGAGGCAGTCCCTTCCACTTAGGGGTCAAACAGGATCCAATTACGCCCAAGACCCTAGTAATAAGCCTGCTAACCACTGACCTCACTGCAAACCCAATAACAGCTTCATTTAAGGCAAATATTAATAAAACTGAAGGGAGAAATAAATAGCAATATATTAATAATAAGGGGATTTATTACCCCACTTTTAAAATTGGATAGATCATCCAGACAGAAAATCAATACAGAAATAGCAGACCTAACAAACACTACACACCAACTGGACCTAATAGACATATACAGAACATTTCATTCAAATACATCAGAATATACATTCTTCAAAAGTGCACATGGAACATTTTCCAGGATAAATCAGATGTTGGGTCACAAAGAAAGTCTTAACAGATTTAAGAAAATTGACTTCATATAAAGTATCTTCTCTGAGCATAATGGCATGAAACCAGACCTCAAGAACAGGAAGAAAATTAGAAATTTCACAAATATGTAGAAATTAAAAAACATACTCCTGAATAATCAATGGGTCAAAGAAGAAATCACAAAATAAGTCAGAAGGTATATTGAGACATACAAAAATGGAAACACAACATATCAAAATTTATGAATAGCAAAAATAATTTTAAAAAGGAAATTTATAGCAATGGATGTCTACATTTAAAAAAAAAGAAAGGAAAATCTCAAAACACCTAACTCCATAACTCAAAGAACTAGAAAAAGACCAAACTCAGCTAAAAATAGCAGAGGAAAGAAAATGGCAAAAATCAAAGTAAAATAAATGAAATAGAAACAAGAAAGACAATTTTAAAAAACTCAGCAAAACAAAGTTTTTTTTAAAAAAGATAAACAAAATTGAAAAAACTTGAGCTAAGTTGAAATCCAACAAAAAAGAGAGGACTCAAGGAAATTATAAAGAAAGAAAAGACATTATAATCAATTCCACAAATTATTTACAACTCATATATATATGACAAATGGTTAATATCCAAAATATATAAAGAACTCATACAACTCAATAACAAAAAGGAGGGGGAAAAAAAAAAGAGCAAAGGACCCAAATAAACATTTTTCCAAATAAGACATACAAATAGTCAACAGGTAGATGAAAAGATGCTTGACATCACCAATTATTGGGAAAATACAAATCAAAACCACAAGAAGATATCATCTCACACCTGTATCATCAAAAATACAAGAGTTGATAACAAGTATTGGCAAGGATGAAGAGCAAAATACTTGTGTATTATAGAAGGGAATGTAAATTGGTACAGCCATATGGGGAAAGTATGGAGATTCCTTAAAACATGAAAACTAGATTTACTGTATGATCCAGCAATTTCACTTACGGGATTATTTCCAAAAGAAGTGAAATCACTGTATCAAAGAGATACTGGCACCCCCAGGTTTACTGAATCATTATTCATAATAGCCAAGGCATGGAAGAAATCTAAGTTTTGAATGAATGGATGGATAAAGAATATGGGGATATATATAAAATTGAACACCACTTGGCTATTAAAAAGAAGGACCTCCTGCTGTTTGCAACAAAATGGGTGGACATTGAGCACATTATGCTAATGTAATAAGTGAGACAGAAAGACAAAACTATATGATCTTTCTTATATGTGGAATCTCAAAAAGCTAAACTCATAGAAACAAAGAGTAGAATGGTAGTTTCCAGGAGCTAAGGACTGAGGAAAATGGGGAGGTGTTGGTCTAAGAGTATAAACCTTTAGCTATCAGATGAATAATTTCTGGAGATCTAATGTACAGCATGTCAACTATAGTTAACAATGCTGTATTATAATAGAGTTTGCGAGGAGACTAAATCTCAAATATTCTTACTGCACACACACAAAGTGTTTATGTGAGGTGATGGATATAACTGACCTTATTTTACTAATCACTTCATAGTATATTTGTGTCTGAAATCATCATGTTGTATACTTTAAACTTATACAATGCTATATGTCAGTTACATCTCAGTAAAGTTTGGGGGGAAAAGAAGGTTATACTAAACAACTATAATTTGGGGTAAAGGAATACTGTGTTAGAACTGCTTTATCTGCAATTTAGAGGTTTTCTTAGTACTTAAATATATATCATAAATCAATACTTCTGGCTTCAGAAAGTATTATGTCTGCAACCTTATTATATAGGCACAGTTTTTAATTACTCTAATACTTTTATAATAAAATATTAATTTAAAATCAAATGAATGGGTATAACTGTGATTGTAAATGAAAAGAAGTTTGTATATGGTATCTATGTGCTTGAATAGCCTGTACTTTTCAGTAATATGTTTATTTAATATGCTCTTTTGTTCTCGGTTGTTATCTTCAAAAGTCATAGTGCACAGTCTACTACCATTCATAATTAGCAATACAAACTGATTAGAATTTTATTTTTTAATTCCTCAAACTTGTAGTCATGAGAAAAATTTTATGAATTTGGAAAGAATTCTTATTTTCCCCTTGAGAGGTAACTAAGTCAACCATGATATTGCTTTCATATAGAGAACAACAAATGGGAGAGTTCACATTTGCTTTTGCCAGTATTTCTATATCAGAGTTGTACTCAGGCAATTTCAGAAATATTTTAAAGAGACAGTGGGAAGGGGCAAGATGGTGGAGAAGTAGGGGACCCTATAACAACCCATCCCCTGAATTGAGCTGGATATCTACCAGATCACTCTGAACACCCTGAAACATCCTGAGATGTTTATACACTTCTGGATCCTGAGAAGATTATACACTTCTGGATCTCTATGGGGCCAGATGAACATCAGTGGAGAGGTACAAAGGATGGAGTTGGGACCATGAGGACAGATATCAGAGGACAGACAGAAGGGGAAGGGAGCCACCAGAAGCCAGGCATTGGAAAGTAATACCCCAATGAAAAGTGCCCTGTGCTTGGGGAATAGCCATAGCTTGGAGACCAGTGACTGTGAGATGGGAAGGGACTGAAAACAGCACTCAAACAGAATAAAGGGACTTAAGGGATAATTGTTGGGAAGGTGGTTGGTCCCAGGATCAGCCGCAGCTTCCACCCAGACCAGTATCTCTCAAGGTACTGGTGGCACAGGGGCACAGAGACAAGCATGATCCAGGGTCAACCACTGAGAGGACTGCTGGGGGCATGACCCACCTGTGGAAGTATTCAACAGGGTATGCAGAGGAGTAGTCTGTGTGTTCTGGACCATTCAGAGAGGAGCAGATTGTGGCTTCTTTCTGAGGCAGAGGTCTGGGTGTGGACAGTTTACTTTGCTATGACCCTCCAAAAAGGCACAAAAAGCTATCAGGGAACAAAAGCCTCCAGAGAACAAAAGCCAGAAAAACTGGTTTCCACAGAGCCCAGGCCCTTGATAGCAGGCAGGGCAACTCTGCCCAAGCAGGATTAACTGAAAAACAACATGGCAGGCCCCTCCCCCAGAAGACAAGCTGAAATAATAAGAGGACAACAACCACAGGGTGCCTGTATACACATATTGTATATGTGTATACACATATACAATATGTGTATACACATATACAATATGTGTATACAGGCACCCTGTGGTCCCTATACATACATACATACATACATATGTATATACATAAATACATATATATGTATACATACATACATACATATATATGTGTATATATATATATACACACACACCAGTTTTAATTTCCCTGTATCTCTAGAGTTGAATTCTCTAACAAGGATAACAAGAAACACCCAGGAAGAGCTGAAATACCCTTCCTCACCCACATCAAGGGATTATGACCACCTTCCTGTCACCACCCTCTTTTGATTTTTATTATTTTTCTCTTGTGTCAGTCATTTTGTTTGTTTTTGCTTTTGTACTTTATAAATCTTACTCTTGGGGCTCATTTGGGTTGGTGTTTGTTTTGTTTTGTTTTTTCTTTTTTTTGGTGCTAACTTCTGATTGCTCCAGAATTTCCTAGGGTGCACATTGCCTGGATAGTGGTTGATATTTTCAGCTATACATACCCTCAACCACAACTCAACAGAATGACAAGGAGGAGGAATTAACAAAGAAAAGACCCAGAGACAATGGCCTCTCCAGCAGATCTAATGGACTGGATCTAAGCAAGATATCAGAAATAGACTTCAGGGTAACAGTTATGAAGACAATAGTCAGGCAGGAGAAAACTATTATTGATAATATAGATTTGTTAAAGGCAGAAGTGAGACCAGATCTGGCAGAAATGAAAAATGTTATCAATGAAGATGGCGGAGAAATAGCAGGCTGAGACGACATCAGGCAGCAGGAGATCACCTAGATAGCCTATCAAACCATTCCGAACATTTGTGAATCCAAGAGGAGATCAAAGAGAAGAAAAACAACAATTCTATAAACAGAAAGTCGACCACTTTCTAAAAGGCGCACTGAAGACAGGGGCCCCGAGCTCTCGGCTCCTCCGAACTGGAGATTGGGAGGCCGCCATTCTCATTCCCGTCCTCCGGAAGTCTACGGAAAGCATTCAGGGAACAAAAGCTCCTAAAAGCAAACCTGAGAGGATTACTTAGCCCGGCCCCTGGTAAGGGGGGTGCAATTCCGCCTGGGGCAGAGACACTTGAGAATCACTACAACAGGCCCCTCCCCCAGAAGATCAACAAGAAATCCAGCCAAGACCAAGTTCACTTAACAAGGAGAACAGCGGATTCTTATCTGGACAAAATGACAAGGCGGAAAAACTCACCACAAAAAAAAGAACAGGAGGCAGGACCGAAGGCTAGGGACCTAATCAATACAGACATTGGTAATATGTCAGATCTGGAATTCAGGATGACAATTCTCAAGGTTCTAGCCGGGCTCGAAAAAGGCATGGAAGATATTAGAGAAACCCTGCCAGGAGAAATAAAAGCCCTTTCTGGAGAAATAAAAGAACTAAAGTCTAATCAAGTTGAAATAAAAAAAGCTATTAATGAGGTGCAATCAAAAATGGAGGCTCTTACTGCTAGGATAAATGAGGCAGAAGAAAGAATTAGTGATATAGAAGACCAAATGACAGAGAATAAAGAAGCTGAGCAAAAGAGAGACAAACAACTACTGGATCACGAGGGGAGAATTCAAGAGATAAGTGATACCATAAGATGAAACAACATTAGAATAATTGGGATTCCAGAAGAAGAAGAAAGAGAAAGAGGAGAAGAAGGTACACTGGAGAGGATTATTGTAGAGAATTTCCCTAATATACCAAGGGGAACAAGCATCAAAATCCAGGAGGTGCAGAGAACACCCCTCAAAATCAATAGGAATCGGCCCACACCCCACCATCTAATAGTAAAATTTGCAAGTCTTAGCGACAAAGAGAAAATCCTGAAAGCAGCACGGGACAAGAAGTGTGTAACATACAATGGTAAAAATATTAGACTGGCAGCAGACTTATCCACAGAGACCTGGCAGGCCAGAAAGAACTGGCATGATATATTCAGAGCACTAAACGAGAAAAACATGCAGCCAAGAATACTTTATCCGGCTAGGTTATCATTGAAAATAGAAGGAGAGATAAAAAGCTTCCAGAACAAACAAAAACTGAAAGAATTTGTAAACACCAAACCAGCTCTACAGGAAATATTGATAGGGGTCCTCTAAGCAAAGAGAGACCCTAAAAGTATTATCAGAAAGGAACAGAGACAATATATAGTAACAGTCGCCTTACAGGCAATACAATGGCACTAAATTCATATCTCTCAATAGTTACCCTGAACATGAATGGGCTAAATGCCCCAATCAAAAGACACAGGGTTTCAGAATGGATAAAAAAACAAAACCCATCAATATGCTGCCTACAAGAAACTCATTTTAGACCTGAAGACACCTCCAGATTGAAAGTGAGGGGGTGGAAAACAATTTACCATGCTAATGGACATCAGAAGAAAGCTGGGGTGGCAATCCTTATATCAGATCAATTAGATTTTAAGCCAAAGACTATAATAAGAGATGAGGAAGGACACTACATCATACTCAAAGGGTCTGTCCAACAAGAAGATCTAACAATTTTAAATATCTATGCCCCTAACATGGGACAGCCAACTATATAAACCAATTAATAACAAAATCAAAGAAACATTGATAAGAATACAATAATAGTTGGAGACTTTAACACACCCCTCACTGAAATGGACAGATCATCCAGACAAGAGATCAACAAGGAAATAAAGGTCTTAAATGACACATTGAAGCAGATGGACATCACAGATACATTCAGAACATTCCATCCCAAAGCAACAGAATACACATTCTTCTCTAGTGCCCATGGAACATTCTCCAGAATAGAACACATCCTGGGTCATAAATCAGGTCTCAACTGGTATCAAAAGATTGGGATCATTCCCTGCATATTTTCAGACCACAATGCTCTGAAGCTAGAACTCAATCACAAGAGGAAATTTCGAAAGAGCACAAATACATGGAGACTCAACAGCATCCTTCTAAAGAATGAATGGATCAACCAGGAAATTAAAGAAGAATTGAAAAAAACCATGGAAACAAATGATAATGAAAACACAATGGTCCAAAATCTGTGGGACACAGGAAAGGCAGTCCTGAGAGGAAAATATATAGCGATACAAGCCTATCTCAAGAAACAGGAAAGGTCTCAAATACACAACCTAACCCTACACTTAAAGGAGCTCGAGAAAGAACAACAAAGGAAGCCTAAACCCAGCAGGAGAAGAGAAATAATAAAGATCAAAGCAGAAATCAATGAAATAGAAACCAAAAAAACCAATAGAACAAATCAATGAAACTAGGAGCTGGTTCTTTGAAAGAATTAATAAGATTGATAAACCCCTGGCCAGACTTATCCAAAAGAAAAGAGAAAGGACCCAAATAAATAAAATCATGAATGAAAGAGGAGAGACTACAACCAACACCAAAGAAATACAAACAATCATAAGAACATATTATGAGCAACTCTATGCCAACAAATTTGACAATCTGGAAGAAATGGATGCTTTCCTAGAGACATATCAACTGCCAAACCTGAACCAAGAAGAAATAGAAAACCTGAATAGGCCCATAACCAGTAAGGAGATTGAAACAGTCATCCAAAAATCTCCAAACAAACAAAAGCCCAGGGCCAGATGGCTTCCTAGGGGAATTCTACCAAACATTTAAAGAAGAATTAATTCCTATTCTCCTGAAACTGTTCCAAAAAATAGAAATGGAAGGAAAACTTCTAAACTCATTTTATGAGGCCAGCATCACCTTGATCCCCAAACCAGACAAGGATCCCATCAAAAAAGAGAATTACAGACCAATATCCTTGATGAACACAGATGCGAAAATTCTCACCAAAATACTAGCCAATAGGATCCAACAGTACATTAAAAGGATTATTCACCACGACCAAGTGGGATTTATTCCAGGGCAGCAGGGTTGGTTCAACATCCTCAAATCAATCAATGTGATACAGTACATTAACAAAAGAAAGAACAAGAACCATATGATACTCTCCATAGATGCTGAAAAAGCATTTGACAAAGTGCAACATCCCTTCCTAATCAAAACTCTTCAAAGTGTAGGGATAGAAGGCACATACCTCAATATTATCAAAGCCATCTATGAAAAACTCACGGCAAGTATCATTCTCAATGGAGAAAAACTGAGAGCTTTTCCGTTAAGGTCAGGAACACGGCAGGGATGTCCGCTATCACCACTGCTATTCAACATAGTACTAGAAGTCCTAGCTTCAGCAATCAGACAACAAAAAGAAATTAAAGGCATCCAAATCGGCAAAGAAGAAGTCAAACTATCGCTCTTTGCAGATGATATGATACTCTATGTGGAAAACCCAAAAGGCTCCACTCCAAAACTGCTAGAGCTTGTACAGGAATTCAGTAAAGTGTCAGGATATAAAATCAATGCACAGAAATCAGTTGCATTTCTTTACACCAACAACAAGACAGAAGAAAGAGAAATTAAGGAGTCAATCCCATTTACAATTACACCCAAAACCATAAGATACCTAGGAATAAACCTCACCAAAGAGGCAAAGAATCTATACTCAGAGAACTATAAAGTACTCATGAAAGAAATTGAGGAAGACACAAAGAAATGGAAAAATGTTCCATGCTCATGGATTGGAAGAATAAATAT
>RCUC01168697.1:0-12954 GCA_003697995.1 Taxidea taxus jeffersonii
CTAAAGACCAATGAACTGCACACTTTAAGTAGATGAACTGTATTATATATGCATTGTATCCTCAAAAAGCTGTTATCAGAAGAAAAGCAAAATAAAAACTGAGAAATAAAAAAACAGAAGAATCAATCACCAGCAGACCCAAACTATAAGAATGTTACAGGAAGGGGCTCCTGGGGGGCTCAGTGGGTTAATCCCCTGACTTCCGATCAGGTCTTAATCTCAGGGACCAAGGATCGAGCCCCACGTCGGGCTTTCCACTCAGCGGGGAGCCTGCCTCCCCTTCTCTCTCTTCCTGCCTCTCTGCCTACTTGTGATCTCTCTCTGTGTGTCAAATAAATAAAATCTTAAAAAAAAAAAAAAGAATGTTACAGGAAGTCCTTCAGGCAGAAGGAAAACACTACCACATGGAATCTGGCTCTACACAAAGGAATGATGAGCACCAGAAGTGCTAGGTATGTGGAAAAATAGAAACGATTTCTTCTATTATATTTTGCAATCTCTTTAAGATAACTGACTATATAAAAATTCTCTTATGGAGGATTACAACAGCACTAACAGCAGAAAGGCTAGGTACAGGAAAGTGGCAGCATACTTGTACTCTTATACTATATACTACAGAGGACCCTTGAACAACACGGTTAGAACTGCATGGGTCCAATTACAAGTGGATTTTTTTTTCAAAAAATACATGGTACAAAAAAATATTGTCAATATATTTTATCTTCCTTATATTTTCATAGTATTTTCTTTTCTCACTTCACCACGTTATACACTGTATAATATATACAGCATAAATAATAAGCTAACGGACTGCTTATGTTATTGGTAAGTCTTCCTGTAAACACAGTAGGTTGTAAGTATGTAAGTTCTGGGGGACTCTTAAGTTATATTTGGATTTCAACTATGTATGGGGCTGGCACCCTTAATCTCCAAGTTGTTCAGTGGTTACCTGGATATGGAAAGAAGTGTATCTTTTGCAGATAATCTTAGATATATACTAAAGATATATACTAAACAACTAAAACCAGAAAGTTACAGCCAAGAAAAAATGATGTAAAGTGGATTAAAAAACAACAACAACAACTCAACTAAGCCAAAGACAGTAGAAGAAAAGAGGAAAGAGGATGGGTGGGGAAAAACAGAAAACAAATAGCAAGACAGATTTAAAACAAAACATATCAATAATCATAATAACTAAAAATGGACTTTTTCAAAGAGCAAAGACTACAATATTTACAAAAAAGAAACCCAATTATATCTGCATATAAGAAATCCACGTCAAAGATAAAGACAAATATGGATAACGGTACATCATGCTAACCCTATTCATTTACTCAGTCTACTTAATACATGACAAAGTAGTATCAGAGCAAAAAGATTATGTGATAAAGGTGATTTCATAATGACAAAGGGCTCAATTCTCAAGACATAATTCTACATGCTTAATCCATCTAATAAGCAGAAGAATTAAATTAGAAGTAAAATACAGCAGGATAACTGGAAAATCCTCACATTTTTGGAAATGAAGCAACAATTCAAAATAAAGCATCAGCCAAAAGAGAAAGGGGCAATCAGAAAATAGTTTGAGCCAAATGAAAATGAAATACATTATCAAATTTTATGGACTGTAACTAAAGCAGTACTTGAGAAGTTAATTTATAGTATCAAATGCCTATAAATGAAAAAAAAAAAAAAGTCCTCAGAACAATGACCACACTGATAGGAATAGAGGAGCAAATGACACTCAAAATAAGCAAAAGAAAGACCAGATCTGAAACCAAGACAAAACAAGATTAACAAAGAAAAAAAAACAAAATCAAAATCTTATTGAGAAAAATAAAGTCAGAAAGACACAAATCATCAATAAGGAATAAGAAAGGGGATATCATAATAGCTGCTACAAGAATTAAAATAAATGTACAAGGATGTACAAGACAGCTGCTACAGGTATTAAAAAGGATGATATAGGAATATTATCAACACCTTTCCTAAAATAAAATGGGTAAATTCCTACATTTCTTGAAAGGCACAAAGTGCCAAAACTCATTCAAGAGGAAACAAATAATCTAAATATCCCTATACACTTACAGAAATTTAATTTGTAGTTAAAACCTCCAAAAGGAAAACTCTAGGCCCAGATGGCTTCACTGGTGAATTCTAACAAACGCTTAAAAAGAAATAATACCAATTCTATCCAAACTCCTCAGTAAAATGAGGAGAAGAAAAATGATGCATTCCCAACTGATTCTAGGAGAGCCACATCAGTCTAAATACAAAACCAAGTACAGGTGCGCCTGGGTGGCTCAGTGGGTTAAAGCCTCTGCCTTGGGCTCAGGTCATGATCCCAGGGTCCTGGGATCGAGCCCCCCAGCGGGCTCTCTGATTGACAGGGAGCCTGTTTCCCTTCCTCTCTCTCTGCCTACTTGTGATCTCTCTGTCAAATAAATAAAGAAAATCTTTAAAAAAAAAAAAAACCTCTTAGGAAACTAGAAGAGAACTTCCTCAACCTACCAAAAACTACAACTCACACCATACTTCATGATAAAATACTCAATGCTTTACTCCATTAAAACCCAAGAACAATGCAAGGATGTCAACTCTTTACTACTTTTATTCAACACTGTTCTGAAGAGTTAAACCATGTAGTAGATAAGAAGAGAAAAATAAAAGGCATCCAAACTGGAAAAGTAAAACTGTCTTAACTCACAGATAAGATCATCTGTGGAAAAAACTGCAAAATCCTCAGAAAGCTACTAGAATAGGTAAGTTTAGCAAAAATGCAGTACAAGACATACAAAAGTAACTACTTGTAAAACTCAGCTAAGAACAACCAGGAATGGAAATCTTTAAAAGTAGAAATATTTGTAGAGCATCAAAAATGTGAAACACTTTGTGATGAAGTTGACACAAGATATGCACAACTGGTACTTTAAAACCCACAAAACACTGCTGAGAGAAGACCCAACTAAAGAGGAGACCTAAAGAGGAGACACCATTTTCAGGGATTTGAACACTGAACTAATCTGGTTAAGATGTCAGTTTTCTACAGATTCAATGAATTCCAATAAAAAGCAATGCAGGCTTTTTGGCAGAAATTGACAAAGTAGGGATGCCTGGGTGGTCAGTCGTGGAAGCGTGTGCCTTCTCAGGTCATGATACCAGGATCCTTGGACTGGGTCCTGTATTGGGCTCCTTGATCAGTGGGGAGCCTGCTTCTCCCTCTGCCTGCCTCTCCTGGTCAAATAAATAAGGATCTTAAATTTTTTTTTTTAATTGACAGGGTGGTTCTAAAACTTATATGCAAATACAATGGATCTACTAGAAGAGGCAAAGTGACTTTGAAAATGTACAACATTAGTAGTCTTATACTCCCTGATTTCAAGACCTTAAAAAACAACACTAGGCCAATATAGTACCAGTCTAAGGACAAAACAGATTGACGGAAGAAGACAGAGTCCAGAAACAGCTCAAATACAGAGTCCATTGATTTTCACCAAGATGCCAAGGCAATTCAATGAAGAAAGAATAATCTTTACAATAAATGATGTCAGAATAACAGGATGGCCATATGTTTAAAAAAAAAAAGACACAACAAAGAAAAAAACCAAAAAACCCCAAACCAGCTTACCTCATCCTTACCAATCTGTATACAAGCACCACTTCAAAACAGACTACATACCCAAATGTAATGTAAGAGTTACAAATGTAACTCTTGTAAGAGTTAAAACTGTAAAACTCCTACTAGCAAAAATCTGAGAAAATTTTGGTGATATTGGGTTTGGCAAAGATTTCTTAAATATGACACAAAAAATAAGTTATAAAAGAAAACAAACAGGATTTCACCTAGTGTTCTTCAACAGACTTTTAAAACATACATCTGGGCGTGCCTGGGTGGCTCAGTGGGTTAAAGCCTCTGCCTTTGACTCCAGTCCTGATCCCAGGGTCCGGGGATGTGGCCTGCATCAGGCTCTCTGCTCAGCAGGGAGCCTGATGCCCCCTGCCCCTCTCTGCCTGCCTCTCTGCCTACTTGTGATCTCTGTCAGTCAAACACATAAATAAATTCTTTTAAAAAAATAAAACATACATCTGAACCTAGAATAAAGAACTCTCACAATTCAGTAAGTCAACCAAACTTAAAGATGGGTAAAAGACATTAAAAAACAAAACTTTAAAAAGATGGCAAATAAGCATGTGAAAATAACAATCTTTATTAGTTATTAGGAAAATACAAAACCACCAAGAGATACCATCAGACACCCTCTATTTGCCTAAAATTAAAAAGGCTATACAACAAGGATGGCAAAAATGTGGGACAACTGAACTCTCACACACTGCTTTGGGAATTTACCACACACAACCATAGTAAAAAAAAAAAAAAAAGAAAGAAAGAAAGAAAGAGAGAGAGAGAGAGAGAGAGAGAGAAAGAAAGAAAGAGTGTGGCATTTTGCTAAAAAGTTAAAACACCAGTGATTCCACTTTGCACAAGTAAAATGAAAGTGTACATCTACACAAGACTTGTTCAGGAATGTACAAGACAGCTTTATCTGTGCTGGCCAGAAACTGGAAACTCAAATGTCCATCAACACATGAATAGATAAAACAGCAAAACAGGCATACAATGGAATAGTATTTAGCAATAAAAAGGGATAAACATGGTTGAATCTCAAAATAAGCACACTGATTTAAAGAAACCAAAGGAAAACCCAAAAGTACATACTGTAGAATCACAATTACACAAAGTTCAAGACAATGCTTTTTAGTATTTTTAGAGGATTAATACAGAAATAGAGAAATGATGCATTACTTTTTAATTAATCCAAATGTTTTGCTTTCATTTTTTTAAATTAGGAGATCAATTTTAGATGTATAGTTCTGTTTGAGAATGTATTCTACAAATGCTACAAATACATCACTTTTTAGTAGAGCAAAGTATTTTCTCACTAGCTTTTCAGTATTTTCAAAATGCTTTATCTTCATCCCTAGTCATTTTAATTGGCAATAGAGCCCAACATTTTAGCTGTAAATTTAGGATCAATACCATAATTACCATTACACACACACATACACACACACACACACACAAAACACACCCCATAAATTATAACATGCATCTTTTCGGAAACAATCTGTACCATCAGGGTTCCACCTAGGCATAAAGTGGTTTTCCCGATGGCTGGAAGAGTTCATAAGTCTAACTTCTTTACAACTTTATGTAATTTGGGGGTCACTGTGATCTTATATTCCCTAGTGCAGAGTAAAATCTTACTCTTCTTCCTGACCTCCACTCTAGTATCTGGTCCAGCAAAAAACACAGCCAGCCTAAGTTTAGAGATCAATATTCTAGTTGGCTCTTTCTTGCTTCATAACAACTGACAGTTTTTGTGGGGCTGGACAGAGGGAGAGGTGGGAATTCTCTTCACCACTTTTGAATCCCTGAGTCTTGAAAAGCAAGAGGTAAGGGGAAAAAAAGGAAACCAACATCACTTGCCAGAAACATTCTTTTTTAAAATTCCAGGGCTTGGGTTGGTTGGTTTGTTAGAGCTACAGCTGAGTAGCGATAAAAAGGTTTAAACTAATGATTAAAATGAATTTCTGGGTTACATGAACAAAGTCTAAATCATAAAAATTCGAGTGGAAAATGGCACAAACTGCTCTGCATTCATCAGCTGTTCTTTGCTGCAAAGCAGAGGAGGCCAACAAGATTGCTTTCTTGATTCTAAAGTGGCAAGACTTAAAAAAGGGTTCATTCACATACAATAAAAAGTATTCCACAATTTAATACAAATATCTGCCAAACTGAAGGTCAAATTATAATCCTCCAGAATGGACCTATAGAAAAAGTCTGACTTATCTGCTAACTGCAAATATTCTTACTCTGAAGGACAATCCATCAGCCCAAAACCTGTTCTTTAAAGAAAAGAAAAAAATATTTCAAAAAAAAACCAACAATAAAACCACATTCTGTAGCTTACCTTTTACAATCTAGATAGATTTGCTCAATTGCATAAAGGTAAGAGAGTTTTTTACAATGAAAGACTAAGTAGCAGACACCACCAGTGAATGCCAAGTTATGTTTTCCTCAAAAATCTGATTTGTTTGCACTAGGGTTAGAAAAGTTAAAATGACACAAAAATAGTCCAGATATATCTGTCATTATGTTAGAATTTCAAAGATTTTCCACCACTTCAACGTGCTACTAGTAAGACTTTGGGGAAAAAACCTAGCATAAACTTAAATTTCACTGTATAGAGAAGACGCTTGAGAAAGTAAAGAGTTACAAATACAACCCTCATTTCTAAAACATTATTTCATATAAAAACTAGAGGGCCTGGATAAAGGAAGGAGGAATAGGAAAAAGTAATCAGACCTATTGACCTATTTAGTTGACAAACACCAATGAACTGGAAACAAGGCAAGCTTCTGGTGCCTGCAGAATGAAACTGAAAAGTAAAGTTTATACTGGTCACTGAGAAGAACAAAGCAAATATCCTTCTCTGACTTTCTGAGCATGTTATGAAAAAAATTAATTCTGAAAATACACCTTTCAAAACCTAAAGAGGATCACAGCGATTCAAATTACCATTAGATGGTTTAACAAATATGACTAAGCCCAGCACTAAATTTAGCAAAAGTTCCCCAGTTAGGGATCAAGATGCTGTTGTGTACTAAATTTACTCATGTTTGTATAGGACATTTCCTGTTTGCAAATGTTTTTACAACTAGGTATGGATTTTGTAAGGTTGCACAAAAATCTCTTTAGAAGCCAACCTGCAGTTCAGCATTAGTCTCCCTTTTCACTGAGAATTGATATGTTCTCAAAGTTTGTGTTCCATTAATTAAGTGCTTATTAAGAGTTACCCAATTTAAAATGTCACAAAATCTTTTTTTTATTTAAGCTTTTTTTATTTAAACATATAATGTAACCCCACCACCCTCTCCCAACCCCTCTAAAATGTCACAAATTCTTATTGACCAGAACATTCCAGCTCATCAGATGTCACTTCTCTCATGAAATTCATTATTAGATCAATGACTTTTGGAAATACTGATATACAGGGGCACCTGGATGGCTCAGTTGGTTAAGCATCTCCCTTTGGCCTAGGTCATGATCCCAGGGTTCTGGAATTGAGCCCCACATCAGACTACCTGTTGGGCAGGGAGCCAGCTGCCCCCTCTTCCTGCCACCTCCTCAAGTCCCCACAACCCCCCCCCCAACACCTGTGTGTGTTCAATTCCAGGCAGACAGGCATTCTCTGTCAAATAAACAAATGAAAACCACTGAAAGAAGAAGATAAAATAGACAATTAAGAGGCTTCATTTATAAAACGGAACCAACTGAAAGGGAAAGATCACCTAGGACTTCAATCCTGAAAAATAACAGATAAAATACCAGTATCTAAATTCCTAATAGTTCTAAAGATTGTCCTGTCCACCTCTTGAAAATCCCTTGCTAGCTAAGGGAAGCCCAGTCATTCTGAATCCTATTCAGCTGTAAAATTTCCAAGAAAAACAGAGACTTCATGATCTTGTCAATTGGAATCCTTTTCCTCCTCAAGTCATACTGTATCTAGACACCACTCTAGTCACTGTTCTACAAACTGTTTCAAGATAGCTCTGTATCTAAAACCTGAAGCCAGCAAGCACAGAACAAAATGGAATGTAAGAGAAAGGCATTTTCTAGTTCTCCGAGGTGACCCTTTTTAAAACAGATGCTGGTTGAGAAGACTTCTATTTTGCAATAAATTGTTGCCTCAGCTGTGAGCAGAAGAGCAAGTGTGAACTTGAAAGGGTGATGATAAAGGGACCTAATGTTAAGAAAGTATGCAAAGGGACACCCCAGTGGCTCAGTCAGTTAAGCCACTGTCTTAGGCTCAGGTCATGATCCCAAGGTCCTGGAAAGGAGTCCCGCATTGGACTCCTTGCTCAGTGGGGAGCCTACTTCTCCCTCTGCCTCTGCCTGCAACTCTGCCTGCTTATGCGCTCAATCTCTCTATGACAAATAAATAAATTAAAAACAAAAAAAGGAAGTGAGAGACTATGCAAAGAGGGGCACCTGGGTGGCTGAGGCCTTCAGCCTCTGCCTTCAGCTCAGGTCTTGAACCCAGGGATTTGGGATTGAGCCCTGCACAGGGCTCCCTGGTTGGTAGGAAGGCTGCTTCTTCCTCTCCCCCTCCCTCTGTTGGTATCCCTTCTCTCACCTTCATTCTCTGTGTCAAATAAATAAGAAATCTTTAAAAACAAAAAAAAGGCTATACAAAGAGAAAAATTAAAAGCTAAAGAAAGATAATAAACAAATGTTGGCAGTATTTCCAAGCCATTCACCAAGTGCTTTTTAAAATTTTTAATAGATATACCCTATTTGCAGAAAAAAAACTGAACAATATAGGATATTATTTTAAAAAGGGAACATCTCAAAACTAAAGATTGGGAAAATGGATTACCCTTTAAAAGTACAGAAGCTGTAGCACATTAAGACCTTGCCTCTGAAGACTTAACAGTGTGTCAGTGGCACTATCCTTGGCCATGTGGGCTTCAAATTTAAATCTGGGGCAAAAATGTAAAAAGGAAATTCCACTACAAAATGAGATACACAAAGTTCTTCAATGACCACAGAAAAAAAAGAATCGAGAGGTTTCCCAAAGAGTTTACATGAGCTGGGTCTTACATCTACAGGTGGCTTTTACCAAGTAAAACTAAGAAGTGGAAAGTCTTCAGGCAACACAGTGACAGGAGAGAACATGCTGAGGAACACAAGTTTGACCAGAAGGCTCATGGTAAGAAGTGGCAAAGATGAGCTGGTAGGTAGGACAGAGCCAGACCATGACGGGGCCTCACAGGTGGGTTAAGGACACAAGGTAATACCTCCTCAGGCAATCAGGCAGCAACCAAGGATTCTACGCAGACAAGCTATCTCATCTATGAATTTTCTAAAGAGATCGCTAGACACCTGGCTGAGCAAAGCTACTCCAAGAGTCCAGGTGCAGGTCTGTACTGTAGAGATTTGCAATTAATAAAGTTCACACTGAACTGAAAAATTAAAGAATGAGGACCTAAATTAAGGTGGTAGTGACAGGAGTACAGGAGGAATAAAACAACAGAATTTGGCATCTGACTGCTTGAGTTGGTGTCTAATGATGCCTATAGACTGGTAGCTGTAGAGATGGTAATACCATTTTCAGGGGAAAAAAGCTTATTAAAAACAATATAAACATGAAGTTGGAAAAATTCTGAGTCAAGTGCAATGGTGCAACAGAAACCCAGCAGGGATTGTAAACTCTAAGGCTCATTTCATCATCTGCAAAATGGAGAGAGATATCATACCCTTAAGAAGATTAAATGAGACAGTCCATGAAATAGGCTTAATTTAGTGCATATTATATGCAAGTTAAATGTTGGCCCTTCTCAGAATTCCTATTAGGGTGAGTGCAGGTTACTGATGAAGACTTTGATGAGGTTTCCCACTCTTCTTCCTGTTACCCAGTGAAGCTTCTTCTAGGTCTCTTGTTCCAATTCCTCTCTTTTTGAGCCCATACCAATAACCCAATGGATACAAGTGTCAAATCAATACAGTCTGGTAGAAGTAAGATGAAAACCTGGAAAAATGCCCTCCCACAAGTCATTCAGTGAATAGGACAGCTTTGCACCCAACACCAAATACACACAACCAAAACCACACATCAGCCACCCCCAAATGCAAAAAAGGCATAATCAACAAGTTGCAAAGAGAGCCTCAAGGACAGCTCTCCACCCTCTCCCACACCTTAAACAACAAAAGCCCTTCTACAAAAGCTAACCCAGATCTTCAAGTACCTGGTGGAGGTGCCTTCCCTCACATCACAGATGCTGCATTTCAAGGCTTCAGTGCTGATTCTGAAGGTGCAGATGCTCCAATCCCAAAAGCCTTCCTCTGGGGCAGGTTCCCTTGTCTTTTTGGCCTTCACAGGAGTGAGGAGTGGGGGAAAGGGGAGGGAAGAAACAGGGAGCATGAAAAACGGGGAGAAACAGCAGAAACCAGGTGCTGGTGAGCCCTTGCAATTTCCTAGGAGTCCAGTGCTGGAAACTTCGCTCGGTGACCACCCACCCACCCTTTCCAGGACCGAAACAGGGACCGGAGAGGGCATGGGTGGCCTCATGGCACCCTGCAACCTCTGGGCCCAGAGGGTGCTGCCTTGCACAGCAGGCTGGAGCGGCAGCAGTTTGGGAAAGGACGCAGGGGGCACAGGAAGCAGGAGGACGTGTAGAGCAGCTGGGGAGGCCGGCAGGGGAGCTGCCCGCTAGATCTGGAGGGTGATCAGGAGGAGGTGTGCAGGGGCAGCCCGAGGCTTGAGGCGGGGAGAGGGCCAGCTCCTTCCATCTTCCCTCCCAGGCTCTGCCCTCCCTCCCTTCCCACCTGGATAAATCTTCCTTTGCATGGGAGGAGTGGCTGCAGAGGCGGCAGAGGGCAGCTGAGGAGGAGCAAGAGCCCCAGCCCAAACAGGAGCACTGCTGAGGGCTGCCACTGCTTCCCCCACACACATTTCCCCCCCCCCCCCCCCCCCGCCCCTGATCACCATCTTAGCAGCGCCTTCCCCTGCCTGGGGTGGCTCCCAAGACTAGACATCACCAGCCCCCCTCCCCCCAGCCCTCCCTCCCCTTCCACCCACTCAGCTCAGAGCAAGTACCTGTTCGGGCTCTTCCTGTGGCCCATGGTCACGGGTGGGCTGTACTCCCGACCACCCCAGCTGAAGCCGAAACTGTCCCTGCTCCCTTGGAGAAGAAATGCCCACCCCGGAGTCATCACAGACCCGCCCCCCTTCCTCAGCCACTGGGGCTCCTGCTCCAGCTGCTGCTGCCTCTAGTGTCAGGACCAGAGTAGACCCGCCAGGGTGGCCTCCACCAAGTGACTGGCGATGGGCGGGGCAAGAACACAGCTTTCATGCCCTGGGGAGGTCTAGGAGGTAAAGGGAGGTCAGCCTCCAGCGCCTGAGGGTGGAGGCGGGGCTCAAGGTGTGGGGAGGAGGAGGAGGAAGACAGAGGGCTGGGGGCCAGAGAAAGCCAAGGGGCATGCACACAAGCTATGGTCCAGTGCCCCCAGCCTTGGCCCCTACTGTCTGCCTGGCTTCCTCCCAGGGCTCCACCCCTGGTATGAAGGTACTGAAAGAAAAGGGGATTAAGAATCCTTGGAGGAGTGGCCTCTGGGGAGGGGAAATGGGGAGCTGGGAGCAACAGATAGTGGAAAGGAGACTGGCCATATTATGTACACAGAATAAATGCACACATTTTTCCAGTTTTTAGCTCCATGAATTTTTGTAAATATCAACTACACCTTTGTATCCACTATCCAAATCAAGATACCGAAATTTTCATCTTCCCAGTGAGTAACCCCTCTCCTCACAGGTAACCTCTATTCCAGCTTCTGGCACCAAAGATCAGTTTTGCCTGTTTGAGTGTCATAAGCATGGATACTATGGTATGTACTCAGGTGTCTGTCAAATTATTATTTGGGATATTCCTCCACCTTGCTGCCTATTATCAGAAGCTCCTTTTTATTTGCCCACGTAAGTATGTGGAATTCCATTGCAAATTCACGGTCGCGTAGTTATCCCTGAGAGACAAACTTTTTTAGTGCATTTTTAAATTCTTTGACCTGTTTCAAATTTTCAAAAAAAAAGTTTTATAAAATGTTTTTAAGAAAAAAAGTTCCAGAATAGAGAACTAATTGCTAGGAACGTATCAGACCCACGTATCACCATGGGGTTGTAACTGTAGAGGCTCTCATTTCATTCCTTTGTTGGAGGTAAATATCCACTAAAGGTCTCCTTGTAGGTACAGGAGCCAGACAAGACTACTTCTGGAGCAGCGTGCTGTAAAATATCTTGGCTCTAGCCAGAACACCAGACCATCATTCTAGAGTGGTGGTTGGCACCTGAGCTGTGCCAAGCTGTGCCAAGATGAGACAAATCTTCCTCCATGGCATTGCTTGAACCACTATGGGATGTAGGGTTGGTTTGAATATGACAGATAGCCCCTCCCCTGCTTTTCTTTTTCCTATTTTGAACTTCCATTTCAAGTTTCATTGGAAGGAAGGGTTCTGCTTTAAAATTTATTTGAAATCCACTGGTCATAGGAATAGATGCTGGTTAGAAGCACTCCCCAAGAAGTGTCCAATGTAAGTGATGCCATAGATACACAAGACAGATTAAAAGAGCCATTCTGCCTCCCTTCCCATCATTCACTCGACTTCAGTCACGCTGGCTTCTTTTGCTGATCTTGGAACATTCATGCTCCCACTTCAGGGCCTTTGCACCTGCTGTTCTGTCTACCTGGAATGCTCTTTCCCTAGATAACCACATTCTTAGCTGCCTCACTTCCTTCACGTCTTTGTTCAAAAGTCACATTCTCAGTCAAGTTTTTCCTGGGGCCCTATCTAAACATATCACACACCAATCCATAACATGATACCTTAACTACTTCTGTCCCCCTTAACTACTTTACTTTTTCCCCCTTTGACTACTTTACCTTCTTCCCCTTAATGCTTATCACCATCTACATACCATATAGTTAGTTTAATTATCTTGCTTAGCAGATCTCTGCCCAGCAGAATGTAAGTTCCATAACAGCAAGGATTTTTTGGTCTTCTTTTTTTTTTTTCTTCCCCCTCTTTTATGTAAGTGCCCTGGAGAGGGCCTTGTAAGCATGCATTGAAGGAGTAGGTCTTTATCCTGAGTGCCATAGAAGCCACTGTTGAGTACACCAAGAATATTTGTTTACCTGAGACTGTTTGTGGTCTGCCTTAATAAGTGAGATGCTGGGAGAAAGCAGACCTCTGGAGGGGGAGGTTGTGAAGGACCTTCATATTGGCCTGATAGAGAGGGAGGGTACTTCCAGCAGGTTTCCCTTTGTTTGCTCAAGAAAGAAGCAAAAATTCTTGATCCTCACTAAAGAAGAGTCTGGAATGTTATCAACTTTGCTACC
>ML111823.1:0-49147 GCA_003697995.1 Taxidea taxus jeffersonii
GTTTTGTTTTGTTTTGAGGGGAGAGTTCAGAAGAGCAAGGAGTTGCCCTGGAGACAAAGAAAGATGTTTTCATTATAAGGCATTCTGAAGTTTCAAAACCCAGAAGCCACAGAAGGAAATATTAATACCTTCACTTACATTAAAATGGACTTAGCTAAATGGACTATAAATGAAATAAAAATGTAGACATCAAACTGTGAAATTGTTTGCATACTGTATTGCAGAGAAAGGGCTGGTTTCTCTCATATAAAGAGATTCTACAAATCAATAAGCATGGACTGAGCCCAACTGAAATACGGGCAAAGGATATACATAGAGTCCACGGAGAAGGAAGTAAAATTGCTCTTGGGTGTATGAAAAATTGCTTAGTTTCCCTAATAAGAGATGGAAATTAAAATTACATGGAGTTAATTCTTGTTTTCAGATTGGCAAAGACCAGAAAGCATGAAAATCCCAGGACAATGAGGTGTGTGTGTGTGTGTGTGTGTGTGTGTGTGTGTGTTTTAAAGCTTTAATGGGGGATAAATTTGGTGATATATTCCCCACTCATGAGTCAAAATTGCAAATGTCGTATCCACAAATGACAAAAGTTTCCCATATACTCTGAAGTTTCCCAAATAGTATTTCATGAATACATTCTCCTAGTACACTATCAGAGATTTGCTCAAGGCTCCGGTTTGAAGACCCCTGAGAAGTGGAAAGTGTCATGTCCCTAGGGTGTGCCTGTCCAGGTCTTGGCACGGTGATGTTTGCTGGCCCTCTCTAGGAAGAGCAAGTCCCTCAAGCTCCCTGTGAGGTTCTGCTTTTGGAGCTGTAAAAAATAATTCCAAACCCAAGGGAGCGGCCGGAGGACAGACTCTGCTCTCTGTGGTGGGGACAAGGAGAGGGCAGCCCTTCTCTTCCCAAGAATCTCCCTGGTGTGCAACCAGGGACCGGAGACTTACCTGGCAGCCTTAATTAGGACAGATGCAGTTTGGGAGACAAGCTGTTCCGGAAACCCTGAGCAGGACATGTTTGTACCCTGGGCTCTGGCGCTGCTCTTGCCAGTAGCCTGACTTCACATATCTCCATGGAATTCTCTGGCAGAACCTCTCCAGGATGTGTGGAAAATCTGTCTCTCCAGGCCTCCTTCTTTGCTTCGAGGTGAAACAGGTGACCTCCCTCACTGCCTCTCTGAGAGCCGGACGAGCACTCATGATCTGCTCACCGTGAGCTGGTACCCAACAGGAATGGCCACGGAGCTTCCTGTCTTCAGAAGCAGGCAGCCAAGTAAATGCAAACAGGCAAAGGGACAGCGGGTGAGGCTGGGGCACACAGGGGGTCTGCCGGACCGGCTGCATGCTTCCTCCTCTGCTGCCCGGATCCCCCCGTGGGCTGGGCAGCTCAGGGCTCCTTGGGGTTCCCCTGTCAACTACTGTAGGTCAGTTTCAGCTCTGTGTATCAGGAAGGGTCCTGTTTCCCACTGGGACACTGGCTTTCCGTCTTAACAGCACATTAAAATCACTGGGTTTGAAAAGCTTAAAAAAATGTCCAGTGTCTGGATCTCACCCCCATAGATTTTTATTTCATCTTGTTTGCAAAGCTCCCAGGTGATTCTCATGTGTAGCCAAGGTTGAGAACCACGCGTGTGCGATGACCTTCTACATCAGGATACTTGTAAGAGCAAGTGAGGGCCCTCCTAACCGAACCGTTATTTTACATAAACTGGGAGCGTCCTCGGCAGCTTGGGAAGCGTGGCCACCTTGCTTTCACCTTGAAAGACCCTTGAGAGTTGTGTTTGAAGAATGTGTGACGATACTCGGTTTTTGTTTTTTCTCTCCTGTGTAGATTCAAACGTTAGCAGTTCTACAGCACTGCAGAGGGTTATAGGAGAGGGCCAGGGATCTGGTTTTGAATTCTTTTACATTTCCAACAGTCCCACTTTTCTCCTTTCCTGCATCCCTCCTCTCCCTTCTGCAAGCCGGGGGATGGGGGTTGTGACATGCGCCAGGAACTCCTGTCCTTCCCCACCCCT
This sequence comes from Taxidea taxus jeffersonii, assembly GCA_003697995.1. NCBI lineage: Eukaryota > Metazoa > Chordata > Mammalia > Carnivora > Mustelidae > Taxidea > Taxidea taxus. The sequence continues at coordinate 2,015 of ML111823.1, forward strand.
CTCCACCTTCTCTAGGATGCAGCTCTCCCTCTTGTGCTGTCTTGGGGAATGGTGGGCAGAGAGGTCTGGGCCGGACGCAGCAAAGTTTTCTGAGCCTCAGTTTCCTCATCCACTTATAAAATGAGTGGACGAGCGGCCTCAAACGTTGTGATGGGATCTCGTGAGGCCCTTTTATGCACCCTGCTGGGGGGACCACCGGGCGGCAGAAGGCAGAGTGCAGCCCCCTCCTGCCACATGGAAGAGGTAGGCTTCTTCCATGGGCCATGGTTTTCCCTGCTAATTGCATGTCCTTAATGGGTGACAATCTCTTAATCCTCTTAGAAATGACAGATGGTAATTCCTGCATTGTTTAGGAAAAATGGATGACTGTTTCACACTGACATGACAGTGTGAATAAATGGAATATTCAGTAAATATTGGAATAAACGAAGTCCATTATAAATATTAATTTTTTTTATATAAGCTTGTTTCTTTAACAATGAAATAAGAAGCTGTGAGCATGCCTTTCTTTTATATAGATGGTAAGACTGAGGTGTCAAGTGATCTAAATTCTCAGGGTAATATCCACATCTCTGGAAGTTTTGGAAAATGGCTTGATTTTTTGGGCATATCTTTTTTACACCCCACCCTCTGGAAGGGGTGGGCAGAGGACAGATTTGGAGGTTCGTAGGTCCACAGCAGGCAGTATTCATGGTTCTACTGCAACTCAGGGAAGACAGCATGGAGGAGGTGATTTTTGAATCTGTGTTTGGAGCAAGGCTGAGGTGAATGAGAGGAGAAGGAGCAACAGCATGGAAGCAGAGAAAGACCTGTGTGTTTGAGAAAGGCCAGGTAGGTAGTGCAGGCAGCAGCGAGGCTGGTGTGGACAGCTCGGGGCCAACCTCTGCTTCTAGGACACCCGTGCGCCGAGCGGTGGGATGATGATTGCAGCCAGCATACCCGATCTCCTGCCGCACTTAGCACTCAGTATGCAAAGCTGGAGTGAGGTCCCTCAGCCTCGACCCTCAGCCTCGTCTCTTCAAATTAGGCTGAAAGATGTAGCAACTTCATTACTGTGTTTTGCCAGGCTCCCTCCAGCTGGATCACCTGGGGAGGGGGCTCTCACTCGCCCCCCCCCCCCCCCCCCCCCCCCCCCCCCGCCCTTGCCTTTCAATCGTGACTCCGCCTTCTTTCAGGCTTCCCAAGACCTTTGCTGTTTTCTAATCTTTTCTCATAAAAGTGTGCACTCATTTAAAAGGCCATGTGTGGAAATATAGTCTCTATTTCTCTAGAAAAATAGGCCATATTTAAATTGTTATGCTGTTGTTGCAAGCTGAGTTTTATTAGCATTTCACCTGTGGTTTGGTGACAGACACAAGCTGGCTTGAAAACCACTGAAAAGGAATTCTTTGTTGATTAATTTGTTTTTCTTTCTCATGGTTCTGACACTTAGGAGAAATTTAAATTGTATTTTACCACTTTGTGCAAAACCAGTCTCAGTATCAGAGAGCTGTGTGGGCAGAATTTGGATGTTTTTTATGATGCAGTGGCGGAAGTCAAATTTGAAATGCACAGAATCAAACACACCTGGAGTCGGAAAGACTTCACTGATTAAGAGGTCTAATGCTGTAGCTGATGGCTGCTGGAAATCTGGATATATGGTAGACGGACTTCTGCTTGGATACCTCCAGTGACAGGAAACTCACCACCTTTACATTAGCCCTGAGGTATTGATAGTGGGCATTTGTAATGGTGTCAGAGGGGAAGTATCACAGCCTTGGGTGGTTCTGTTTGCGATCCAGGGTTAGGATGGCACAGCCTTGAGCTGCGGCATCCAGAGAACTGTTGATAGTACCGAGAGAACACAGATTCAGGTGCAGGGAAATGTGGGCTGCCCCAAAACGCCTGAGAGTAACTGAAGGTTCCCTGGAGTCTGCCCTAAGCAATAGACCTAGGGGCCCAGGAACAAGAAACAAAGGCCCCAGCTTAGGGTTTGTCACAGAGCAATGTGGTTCATGCAGACCCACTCAGCTTGGAAGCTGACTCCTCTGCTGTCCTGGTGAAGGTCATTACCAGCCTTCAGAAGGGAAAAGCTGGGGCTCAGAAATCACTGAGTGCCCTGCACCATCCGTTCAACAATTATTTGGCTGTAAGTTTGGGAGAGTAAATCACAGTGGAGAGTTCTTACCGAATGTGGCCTCGGTCATGCTCATCAGAACTTTCTGCCATCATCGTAAAGTCAGCAGGGAGAGCTGTCCTTGCAAGGTACTACAAATGAATTTCTGGACCAAGGGGGCTAGGAATTTGGTTGGGGTCCTGGGTCTTGGGTCCTGAGCAAGCCACAAGAGATAAAGAACCGTTTGTTCATCAGGGTCCCTGGAGCCACCTGCCATGCCTGTGAAGCAGACAGAGATTCAGAAGGTCTTGGTTTGGGACCTGGCCTCTGTGGTTTAACAGGCTCCCCAGGAGATGCATGTTTGAGAAAGCCTGCCTCGCAGTGCGCTAACAAGGCAAAGTTGGCCGCCATGTGCCACATGTCACAGGTGCCGTGAAAGATGAAAGATGTGTCACCAATGTGACACATGTGCAGGGAGGCATGGGAGCTGTGCGGGCTCGCAGGATTACTGCGTCCTGAAAATTGGTTGTGTTGCACCCCCCGGCCCTCTGTCTCATCTCCGGTCTACTGAGGGCTGTAGTGTCTGCGGATCCTTTCTAAGGGGCTTGACATGCCGCTTGGAGCGCCGGCAAACACGTGCATCCCTCCTCCCCACTTGGGCCTGCTCTGTGCTTACTGAGAGCTCTTGCTTTGCCCACTGTGCCTTAGGAACCAGTGCTGGTCCGCAGCTGAGAAGAACGTTCCTTTCTTGTACCTAAAAAGTCTTCAGCCATTTTCTCCATAGAATAGTCTTTTCCCTGCTATGGGTCTGATGCTTTTGAGCGTCACTGTGCCAGACACAGCTGTCAGGCAGGACCTTGATTAGCCAGACACGTGTCCCACTTCCCTGGAGTCTGGGGATGGTGGGAGCCAAGCAGCCTCTAAAGGTGCTACCTGTGAGATGAGCCTCTCTTACTGAAACTTGGCATGTTTTGCTGAGAGCAGGGGCGAAGCCCCCAGCTGAGGTGGGGGTAGGTACTGACGTGCCGGCTCATGCCCTCTGGGGCAACAGGGGCGTGGGGTAATGTCACAGGGAATCCTGTTTCAGCTCTGCCCCCTGGCTACCCTTCCAAATTGCTTTTCCTTTTGGTTCCCTGGGAACTTGAGCTTGACTGTCCTAGTGAACTCTGAAGACTTCCTGCCTGTCCCTCCCAACTTGCACAGTGACTTTGGATTTGGTTCGGTGTTATGGACAGAAGGTTTATGTCCTCTGTAAGATTTGTATGTTGAAATCCTGACCCCACTGAGATGGTGTTGAGATGGGGCCTTTGGGAGGTGATCAGGTCATGAGGGTGGTACTCTTGTGAATGTGATTAGTGCCTTTATATAAATAAGACTCCCCAGAGAGTTCCCTTGTTCCTTCTGCCATGTGAAGACACAGAGAGAGGATGGCACCGTAGGAACCAGCAAAGTTCTAGTCACTCACCAGACACTGAACCTGCTAGTGCCCTGCCTTTGGATGTCCCAGCCTCCCAAACAGTGAGAAATAGGTTTCCTTTGTTATAAGCCACCCAGTCTAGCATATTCTGTTATGGTTGCCCAGATGGACTAAGACCTCCAGACCCGAGCAATTGGCTTCACTCCCTTGAGCCTCAGTACCCACCGTCAGCAAGGCGAGGTGGGCCGGCCTCACAGAGCGTTTGTGAGGGAAGGCTGGTGGGGCCAGGCCTGCATTCCCATCTATGTGAACTGACCCTTTCTGCTTCATCATCCTGTCTCATATTAAACTGATGAGTTTCCTTCCCAGCTCTTGGTCTTTGGCAGTATCCTCCATATCAGTCCCAGAGAGGTCCCTGCACACTTGTGGCCTCCTTCCCCCAGCCATCTTGGGATGCTGTAGCTTGGGGTCTAAAAGGACATTTTCATTGTGAAGATGTAGCTCTTTCCAGCAAATACAATTAAAACCAACTGGGTAATGATACAACAATGACTGGACCCTTCAAAGACATTTGGGGAACTGACTTGGTGTTTTAACCAATATTTTTTTTTTTTTTTTGGTAATGAGCCCAAAATGCTGGTTAGATTGAAATGCTATTTTCTGATGCTGCATAAATGCAGCCTATATGCAGTTGAGCCCAAATAAAATTACCATTTACGTTTTCATCAAATAGAGAACAAGCTGATGAGGACAGTTGAAATGCAATTTATGATTATGTAAATTAAGCTAGCTTCAGGACACTAATATGTAGATAAACAAGACTTTCATTGTTGTGAATCAAGATGCCATTAACCTTGAAAATTATATACAGTTGTCACAGACACTCCTTTTATTTTTATTTTTTAAAAAACATTTTATTTATTTATTTGACAGACAGAGATCACAAGTAGGCAGAGAGGCAGGCAGAGAGAGGTGGAAGCAGGCTCCCCACCAAGCAGAGAGCCCGATGTGAGGCTCAATCCCAGGACCCTGGGATCATGACCTGAGCTGAAGGCAGAGGCTTTAACTCACTGAGCCACCCAGGTGCCCCACAGACACTCCTTTTAAAAAAAGGACGATCTCCAGCTTTGTGGTTCCTCTATTATTATTATTATTATTTTTTACTATTGTACTAATTGTATTTATCTTTTCTGCTTTATTGAGATATAACTGACATGTAACATTGCAAACTTATGCAAGTTTGAGGTGGGCAGTGTGATGATTTGATACACACATATATTGCAAAATGATTACCAGGGTTAGTTAATAACTCCATGGACTCACAAAATTATCATTTCTTTTTTGTGGTGAGAACATTTGAGACCATTTAAGATCTAATCTCTCAGTAACTTTCAAGTGTATGATACAATATTTTAACTCTAATTATCATGTTATGCATTAGATCCCCAGACGTTACTCATCTTAGAGCTGAAAGCTTGTACCCTTTTACCACTCTCTCTCCATTTCCCCTCTTCTCCAGCACCTGGCAACTGCCTTTCTCCTCTGTTTTTATGTGTTTTTTGGTTTTAGATTTCACATATAAGTGGTATCATACAGTATTTGTCTTTGACTGACTTCACCTAGCATAATGCCCTCGAGTCCCTCCGTGTTGTTGCAAATGGCAGGATTTCCTTCTTTCTCATGGCTGCATAATATTTCAGTGTACATATGTGCATGCGTGTGTGTGTCCATTCATCTGTAGATGGACACTTAGGCTGTCTCCATTCCTTGGCTTTTGTGACTAATGCTGCACTGAACATGGCAGTACACATATCTCTTTGAGATCCTGATTTCATTTCCTTTGGATAAATACCCAGAAGTTGAATTGCTGGATCATGGGATAATTCTATTTTTAATTTTTTGAGGAGCTTCCATACTGTGTTCCACAGTGGCTGCACCAATTTACATTCCTACCAGCAGTGCACGAGGGTTGCCTTTTCTCCACATCCTCGCCAGCACTTCTTGTCTCTTATTTCACATTTGCTTGATGTTATTTGATGATGGGCATCCTAACATGAGAAACTTCCCTGCAATGACAGGAGCCACAGTACCCTGGGATTTAGCTAGCAGACCTCTGCCAGGAGGAAAGGGCAGAATAATTCATCTTAAATTACTCTGCTCAGGATACACGATTCTGGGAAGGTGAATCTGATTGGTCTCCTTTGGGTCAGGGGTCCACTTCCTGCCTGGGGAAGGGGCTCACAGACCTGTGGTCCCACCAGGACCATACGCAAGGCTGCCCAGGCATAAGCAGCAGCTGCCTCATACCTTCTGACCCATTATTGAGTGTCCATGTTAAGTGGCAGAGCCAGGAACTGGAATCCAGAGCTTCTGGCCAACCCTTTAGATTCTTCCATCCATACTCAATGGCTACTCCAGAAGGAAGTACACAGGGCAGGAGATCAGGTGACTAAAGTTGGGGCAGAGCAGGGGCTGAAACTCAGGATCCCTGCAGAGCCAGTGGCCAGAACAGAGGAGCTGCCCAAGAACATCCAGAGCCCTGGCTGTTCCTTGGTCTACTGACTGGATGGGTTTGGATGACCTCTGACCCAGGGTGGATGGGGTCTTGTGCTGGGCAGAGGGTGGGGTGGAGGGCCTAGCCTCAAGGGGCAGAAACTGCACCAGTTGGCCTGGTGTTGCTCAATGTTGGCTACCCCTTTGAAGTCACCTGGGGGACTTCTCAGACTCCCCCATCCCTGGATCCCACCCAAGAAAATCAGGGTATCTGGTGGAGGTGGATATTTAAAAGCTCCCAGTGATGCCCATGTACAGTCAGGGCCGGGAATCTGTTTCTGGGCTGCAGTAGGGCAGCAGTAAATGTTGGCCAAGAATCTCAGGTTGCTCATGATTTCCTTTCTGCGTGGCTAATGGAGCCCCATAATCTTAGTCTGACTGATGGGGCCTGGGTGCAGTGTCATTAATCTCAGGCCCATGGAGAGGGCCATGGGCGGAACACAGGCCTCCCTTCCCCTGACATATAAACTCATCCCAAGGAGTTCTGACTCATGGGGCTCTAGATGGAGATAAATAGGACCCAGAATGGATTCTTCTACCCCATGCAGGCCACTCTTGATCTGTCACAATCTTGCTGTCCTAGCTAAGGGGTCATCTACTGGGCTTTTGGAGCAGGGCCAGGAAGGGTTGAGGAGGCATGGGGAGAGAAAAGGAAAGGAGGAGGGTGGGGAAAGTGTGGAGTGTGGAGACACAATGCTCACCCTCCTAGTGCTTTGGGTAAGGGGTCAGCATGTCCATTATATCCCTGGGGGGGAAATGTATGATGAGGTGTGATGTCTTATCAGGATTGGCTGCCTAATTTGGGGGGCCCAATGCAAAATAAAAACGGGGGAAAACCCCTATAAAAATTAGGAATTGCAAAATGGTGACAGCATAGCGCTAAACCCAAAGTGCAGGGCCTTGTGTCACCAGACAGTTCAGCCCCTTACACATGAGCTGGCCTTGCCAGTTGCTTTGGACTTTCATAGGCCCCCTGGACTTAGGAGGGACAGAGAGCCACATCCAGATGGGGCTGAGACTGGAAAAGCCATCTAATGGTCAGCTTTCTCCTGGGTGGAAGAAAGGATGATGACCAGGGTCAAGCTCAGGGGGGCATAACATCAGTGTCTGCTGGGGAGGGGGTGGGGCAGGTAGCAGGCTATTTTAGACCATGTCCAAGAGGTCAATGCTGTGGAAGAAATCTCTGACCAGCATGAGGTTGTGGAGAACAGGATCCAGCCCAGAGTGGGCAGGGGGTGGTAAGGAGTAAGCCAGGCAGGCCTTACTTAGGTCCTGAATCAGTAGATGGAGCCTATTAGGCTTCCATATCTGGGGGAATGTGGTGTGAAAGATGGGGAAATTGAAGTAGGAATGAAGGTGAGAGGCCTGAGCATAGTTGAGAGGGAGAAGCAGCCGATGACTTGGCCCCTGGCCCTGAGGCCAGAGCAGCGCCACTTGCTGGAAGGAGCTGAAGGATGCCTGTGTTCCAAACCCCTGAGACTCTACTTGGATGAGTGTGGGGTGAGTGCTGGGTGACATCAGTAAAGGTTGTTAGGGAAGGTGATAGGACCCCAACCAAATGCACGGCCCCCAAATGGAGGTCCACTCACCCTTACCTGCCAAGCCCAGTCACCTGTGTTCCTCTCAAAGGGATGAAGCTAGATCAAGCACATGCTCAGTAGGGCTCTCTGTCTGACCCCAGGGGTGCAAGTGGCCTGAAAGGAGGGAGGGAAGGTTGCAAGGAACAGGGAAACAAAGGGCAGGGAACCGATGTGAAGTGAAGTCCTCAGAGTCACTGGTGTCTTTAGTGATCACACCATGGCTGGTGTTGACAGTGCCCTACCTTATTTCCTCTGGTCCATTTCTATGGCCTTGCCCCTCTGCCTTCACTTCCAACAGCCAGCCCCTGCATCTCTGTCCTCATAGGGCTGCTCTGGGGCTGCTGGGGTGGTGAGCTGGAGCTGGGGCTGCTGCCGGAGGTTTACACCGCTCCCTTCTCTCCCCCATCCTCAGGGCAGCCCTTAATCAAGGACTGCTCTTCCCTGATGGGGCATCTCTGAGTCTTGTCCTCTACCAATGCTTTTCACATTCCCTAGGGGGGATCTTGTTAAAATGCAGATTCTGATTTTGCAGGTCTGGAGTGGACCTCAAAATTCTGCAATTCCAACAAATTCCACCTGCAGTTGTTGCTGCCGGTCCATGGGCCACACTTCAAGTAGCAAAGACCCTGCTGTGGCATCCTTCCTCCACCTTTCTTTCTGATTCGCCTTTCCCTCTGTCTTGCTTTTTCCTGGGGAGGTTTCCTACAAAATCACTGATCCATCTCCTGGTCTGCTTTTGGCAAACCTGATCTAAGGTATTCAGAGATCCTGGGAGATAGGTAATCCCATCCCTAGTTTGCCTAGGAGGAAGCTGAAGCTCAGAGAGGAAGAGTAACTGGCCCAAGGTCACACAGTCAGTGAGTGGCAGAGAGGGGCCTCCATGCAGATCTGCTGGTCACCCAAACCCCAGCTCCCCTCATCACATCATTGGTCAGGCGGTCCACTCATCCACCCATGCTCAGTCTCCTTGGCTGTGCGCAGCATCTGCTTCATTGTGTTCTTTCCTTCCTAGCTAGTCTTCAAGTTTGGGAACCAGCTGGGTCAGTTATAGATCACCCCACCCACCCCTTCTCCATCAAAGTCTCTAGACCCTTGGTTTAAGTCTAACCAAGTCTAAACCCTTGGTTTGTGCAGCACAATGCACCAGGATCTAATTGCAGTGCCAGCCCCAGGATTCCAGTCCTCTACTGGGCACATCTAAGCACCTCTCAGGGCCCTGTTTCCTTTTGATTTTGGTCATAAGACAGTGAAGCAATAGGTTCTGTGGAAGCCATTAAATAAGGCAGAATGTCAGAATCATTCAGAAGCTCTTCTAACTTTTTATCCATGTGGAGATAGTGCAGAGGTTATGCATCATGTCCAAAGAATGCTGGTGTTCCCAAAGAGCTCCGCAGCCCAGCCCCCTAATGGCTGGGACCCATCGCATGGCTGGTGACATCCATCACCCCTGAAACAGCTCTTTTCTGCCCCTGATGTGATCCCTCAGTGGATGAAATGACACAGACCTGCTTCTAGTTGTAATTGCCATCCCCCACTTGCCTTCACAGCTGTTGCTGCCTCAAAGATATTTTTAAAAAAGGGGGAGGGAACAAATGTTTAGTTTTGGTTTGGTGTAAACACCCGTTTCCTAAAAGCTACGTTTAACTTTTATAGTCTGAAAGGCAAAACGTTTGTGGGGAGTTTGGCTGCCCCTCCCAGTTGAACTTCGCCACCAGATTTTATCAAGCTGATTTCTCAGGGAGGGGTCCTTCTGCAGGGTGGGGAGTGTTTTGGGGTCAACCTAATTGTTCAGACCAACAGAACGTATATTTTGCCAGAAATAACAGGGAGGATGGTGATGGCTACAGTGAAAGAGGACGGGGACCCAGCGTGGGGAGGGGGTGCTGTCATTGCAGCCTGTGTGGCTCACCTTTCTTTGTACAAAGAGCCATGGAAGTGTGGCTTGCCCCCCCTTCTTTCCCTGAGGGTCAGCTCTCGGTCATCTCTTTTCATGTGAGGAGCAGGAGCTCTGAGAGGCTTTCATTCTAATTTCGGGTCCACCTCTGAGGGCCAAGTGACCTCTCGTCCCCAAGTGCCTGTTTCCTTGCCTACAGGGGCTCACATGATAAAGGAGAACATGTGCAAGAATCCCTTTGGTTAGAAGAGTCGGGCCTGGATAATTGTATGTTACTCTTGCAATCAGTGTGTGACTGTCGATGTCTAGTTTCCAGGTCAAGGTGGCCTCCGGGAGGAGGTGGATGGCAGAGCAAGGTCAGGCGGGGAGTTCAAGCTCCTGGGGCTGGGGTGGGGGCGTTCTCTGTGGGAAGCACATCATTTCATCACAGGCATCTACTGCTCCACCACAGCTGGATTCTTGGTATGTATTTTCTTGAAGGTGTCAAACACTGGTTTGGATCAGATGGCAGCTCAGGCTGTTGGCTCCCTCCCCAGATCCAATCCATAGCATGTTAGCAGAAGAAGGTGGAGGTTCTTGGGTCTTGGAATTGCTCTCGGTCACTGCTGTAAATCCTGTGAGGCCCATTACTAAGTAGAAGGTGGCTGGGTCCCAGCATGGGATGATACGGCAGCTTGGACCGAGGATAGGAGGCAGAAGCAGGAGTGGGTTCTTTCCCTATCACTCCCAGTGACCCCTCTCACAGTTTTGTGTTTTCCATCCCTATAATGTAATGCTCTGCTGGACCTCAGGTCCGGGTTCCCAAGGGCATGGTAAGGGCTCTCCTAAGGTAAGAGCCTTGGGCTGGACATACTGGACTTGAACTGGTGCACCAGCTGCCAGTTCTGGCCGGGGAATGAGTGGTTACCGCAGGGAGGTGGGCTTGTTGCTGCAACCTGGGGGCAGGAAAGAGTGTATCTGGAATTCAGGAGACACACGGGGGCACATTTTGGTGTCTGCATTTCTAGAGATAACCACGGAAAAGCAGTAACAGGCATGCTGCTGGTGTGGCTTTAACACGAGAAATATTGTCTCACGGTTCTGGAGACAAGAGGAAGGTATCTGCAGGGTTGGTTGTTTTTAAGGGCTTAGAAGGGCCACCAAGAAGGGACCGTCTTTCCTCTGGGTCTTCCCCTGTCTTTCTTCTGTATCTGCCTGCCAGGCTGTTCACATCATCAGCTCTGAATCCTGTGAGGCTGACTTTGACGTTCATATTCTTTTAATTTTTTTTTAAGATTTTATTTATTTATTTATTTGACAGAGATCACAAATAGGCAGAGAGGCAGGCAGAGAAAGAGGAAGGGAAGCAGGCTCCCTGCCGAGCAGAGAGCCCGATGCGGGGCTCGATCCCAGGATCCTGGGATCATGACCTGAGCCGAAGGCAGCGGCTTTAACCCACTGAGCCACCCAGGCGCCCCTGACGTTCCTATTCTATCTAACACACAAGGAAATGAAGGCTAACCCATCTGCTCAGATCCCTGCTTCTCCCATGAAGGGGTGGGGCCAGGACTTACTTATGATTGGGGGCAATGCCAGGTCCCAAAGGACAGGCTGCTGAATGGGCCAGGATGAGCCTTGGACTAGGAGTCAGGAGCCCCGGGTGCAAGTTTCAGACACAGCAAGTAACTGGACAAGTTACTTCTCTCTGTAAAGTGTACAGAATGGGTTAGGACATCTCTGAAAACCCCTCAGACTCTCAGAATCGAGGCTGACAATCCATCAGTGACTCTCCTCTGTCTCCTACTCTTTCCCTTGCACGATGTGACCGGTTCTCATGTGTGATTTCTAGACGAGGCCTTGGTGGGGGGGGGCTGTTCTGGAGGGTTTACCTTTCACTTGGTCTCTTCCTGAGGTTGACTGGTTGTCAGATGTTTAAGGGTTAGATGGATTATCTCCCTGCACTAAGACAGAAAACATAATTCTCTAAATGCCATTTGACTCTCTAGGAAAAGCAAATTTCTTGCCTGCTCTGAGATGTCATGGAGGGAAATCATTGGAATTCATTGATGAAACTGTAATCTTTCTCCATGTATTTTCCACGGATGCCATATAACTCTTTCTATGAGAAAGTTTCTATAGATTTAATGAAGAGGGTGAAGCAAATAATATGGGAAAATGGCAGCATATTAATTATTGCTTGAAAGATTGCGCACATCCGGCAGCTGATGATGGACAAGAAGTGGGCACACAGAGGCTGAGGGCTTTCCATGCCCCAGATATCATACCAGACATACGTGGGATGTGCACGAATCCCCTCATTTCTGAGATAATTCTGTGAATGGTCTCCATTTCCGAGATGAGGAGATGGAAAGTCAGAGAAGCTAAGCAGTCAGACCAAGGTCAAACAGCCACACGGTGATAGAGCTGGAAGTTAACCCAAGTCCAGCTATGACGAGTGAAGGCTTTGGAGCATGGGGACAATTTGGATTAGAATCTGGCACCAAGTGAGCTGGTGTTATGTGATCGTCGGCAGGTCGCTTGGCTTCTTGGCATCTTAATTTCTTCGACGTAAACGTGAGGATGATGTCATGAAGGATGCTCATTAGGGTGCTGGAGGCATGACTGTAAACGTGGTTTTAAGCATGTAGAAAATGCTCAGTGTCTCCCTGCAATGCTGTGCTACCTTCTATGTCCCCCTCCCCCAGAGTCTCTCCACTCTCCACCTTCTCACCCCACTCCCCCTGCCCTTCAGGAAGGTCATTCTAGCTGCCTCGTACTGCCCTGTGCATCAGTCACACCTGGGCACAGGGCCTTGCCTTGCCTTGCTGGCCTGTCTCCAGCCTCGTTAGCACTTGTAGTTAGTTCCAGAGGAGTGTGCACTTAGCTCCCTGCACTGGATTCTGGTTTTACTCTGTGACATTTTTCCAAATGTTTCCATCTTCAAGGTGTCTTTGTCCTGTTCTGGAAGGTCAGTGAGGTCTGCTTCTCTCAGCACTTGAGGATTCTGAAACTGTCCACTCCAACCCAAGTTGTCCATCCATACTGCTCCCAATGTGAAACCTCCTCCCTCTTTCTGCTGAGGTTACTGCCCAGACCTACCCCCAACCCCTCTGGCTTGGGAACCTGGGCTTTAGTCAGTGTCAGAAGATGGCACCCATCTCTTCATCGACCTGCCGTAGTGTCCGAGAGCCCACCATTAAGGATTGTTTGGTTGAAGTGTTTCCTGTTAAATCGCAATTATCTTCAGTATGTGCAAACCAAGTTCTGCCAACCGTCTGCACCGTAGCAAAAGATGCCTGTAAGCAATGAGCTGCAGAGTGGTCCTGCGGTTTCCCCTGTGAGTAGTGGAGTCTCGGCTGTCTTCATAGCTTCACCCCTGACCCTTCCTGACAGCTGCTAGGCAAATCTTGGGACTCAGAACAACACCAGAGATTATGTGCATAGAGATAGGGAGGGGACATGAAGCCAAACATAGCTAAAACCTTAGGAGACTCTAGGTCTCCCCCGCATGTTTACTGGAGAGCATGGCAGGCAGATTTAAGAACCCAGCTGAAGTGCAGAGATTTTGCTCAGTCCAACAGAGAGAGAGAGAGAGAGAGAGAGAGAGACAGACCGACCGACCAAGGGAAGCAATAGGGATTAGATGGCTATTCCTTTTAAAAATAACCACCCAAGACTCTTCTCCAGAATAGGGCCCATGCCCGTGAAAAAGTGCTGACTGTGGAATCAAAATTGAGCACAGCCAGGACAGTAGTGACAAAGGAAGAGAAAGTCCAGGTAAGAGCAGAGGGAGAGAACAAGGCCAGGGGATGTCAGAAAGCAAGCCACAAACACTGCAAAAATAATAGAAGGATTCCTATGAAGTTAATGTTTCTAACTTGTGAACAATGCCTCCTAAAACTTTGGGAAAATTACTGACTTAGGAATGGGCCACAGAAAAGAATCAAGACCAAATCCTATACAAAGTTGTTGTAAGAAAACAGGAGAAGAAGGAGGAGGAAGATATTTATGTGTAACAAAGAGACGTGCCACAAAACAGAAGCGTCACTTTGTATTTCAAATGGATAAAAGATATGGTGCTACAGAAAAACTCAGAATCACAGTGATGGAACTCAGGAAAGGATAAGAAAAAAAAAATAAAGATTAAGCTGTATGGAGCAGAAGAGAATGTAAAAATCATAAATATCTTAACAGAAATAGAGTGAAAAGAAGGAAGAATTAAAAATCAAAGACAAATGAAAACAGAAAAAGAAAAAGGATTTAGGAGAAAGAGACAGATTGGAAGATAAGCAAAGACAGTCCAATGCGGGGATAATAGGAGGCTCTGAGGATGAAAACTGAAGCAAAAGAACAGAGCAAATACCCAAACTGTAACCCAGTAAAACTTTTCTGCAAAAATTGATGATTTAAAACTACCCTTTGAAAGAGCATACCCTGTTCCTGAGAATACTGACAAAACAGCCCAGCCCAAGCCATATTCTAGAAAAATTACTCGATCATAACAGAAAAGTCCTTCAGGTAGCTAGGTCCAAAGAATTAATAACTTTAAAAAGACATAACACTAGATCATCAGCAGAGTTTTAGAAAGTGCTGCTTCATTCCAGGATTAAATGGGGCAGCATGTTTAGTAGACTTGAGAATAACACAGGTGAGCCAAGGATTTTATTTCTGTCAACACTGACGTTCAAGTGTAAATAGGGAATGGATGAGTAGGTACATAAGAACTCAGAGAATGTAGTTCCTTTGAGACTATAAAGAGGTATCTACTGACAAATGAGCGTCTCGGTGCCCAGATACTAGCAAGACATTAACATAAGAGGCCGTGGTAGGCATTAAGTATATAGTTACCCGTGGAACTAACAAAAAGTAACGGAATTAATGGGGAAGAGAATCATCTGTAGCAGCGACATACCCTGACAGTGTCTATAGAATGCCCCTGTAAAAATAGGAGAAGAACGAGGAGATAAAATACGAAAACACAATTTCTTTTGAACTTTGAGTAATCACATCAGGGACGGTAGTATTGCTATTGATGCTCTGAGATTGTTCTGTATGCCATGTGTGATAATGCAAATGAGTGACACGAGATGCTCACATTCGATCAGCTCTCAGGTCTTGAGAATTATGATTCTTTGTGTGGAAGAAAGAAGACACAGAGGTAACATAGGAGTGGTTATGTGCCAATCCCACAGTCCTGAATTCAGATCATCGGAAGTATCAGCCAGTATACATGCATGGTATGGGCGTCTGTTGATAGACTTTCTACTTAGCTCTAACTTACGCTTTCTGTTGGTGAAGAATATTCCGTGAGATGGTTGTACCACAATTCATTCATATAAATATATATAATCTAATACTTATTTTATTGTTCATGTAAATTATGTATTTCCTCCCCAGATTTCACTATTACAAGTCATGTGTCAATGTATCTCTGAGCATATGAGGAAATATTTTTGAATGGGAAATTCCTAGAAATAGAATAACTAAAGACTGTGCTTTTCAAGAGATATTAGATAATCGCCTTCCAAAAAAGGTTGCATCTGTTTCCATTTCTACCATGAACGGATGAGAGCACTGTTTTGCCACGAATGCACAGCCTATTTTTAGTTCAATAGGGAAAATAATGCTGTGATATGTATTTATTCTATCATAAAGAGATTTGGCCAAAAAAGAATCTTTTCTTACAAGCTTATAGGCCATTTCTATTTTTTCTTTTGTGAATTGCCTACTTAAAATTTGACTCATTTAAAGTTGAACATTTATCTTTTTATTGCTTATTTGTAGGCACTTTCAACATATTATGGACATTTATCCTTTTTTTGGTTATATATTTTATAAATATTTTCCATTAATCTGGCACTTGTTTTAACCTGGAGAAGCTTTTATATTTTTATATAGCTAGATTTGTCAATTCCTGTTCCCCATTTAATGGGTTTTGGTTTTTCTGTAAATTTTTTTTTAAAAGATCTTCTTTACCTCCAAGTCATAGTAATTCTCTTAAATTTCCTTATGCTGGTTTTTACAGTTCTTTATTTTACATTTAGATTTTTAACCCACTGAACATTTGCTTTTGTGTGTGGAGTAAAATAGGAATCTATCTATGAATTGTCTCTCTCTCTGTCATCGGTCTTTCCAGCTAATAGCCAATTTTTCCAACCCCCTTAATTAAATAGTGTATCTATTCCCTATTGATTTGAAAAGCTACTTTCTACTTGCAATTAAATGATCATATGTAGTAAGTATTCTTTGTATTCTATTCTGTTACACTGCTCTATGCTTCTTTCCTTGCTGGTGCCATTTTCTCCCCCCCCCCCTTAAAAAGGGACAGGGAGATTTTGTGTGATTTTTTTTCATTCACACATGTAAATGGGTTGACAGACCTATGAAAACACTCAACAAATAGACCTTGTTGTAACGGCAATCTTCTCTATAAATACTAGGCTCCTATTTCTCTCGTCCTTCTGACTTCTTGGGTCTTCTTCTTGGCTTCTTGGGTCTCCTTCTTGGCTTCTTGGGTCTCCATGATCTCTGGTATGGCTGTGGCCGTACAGTACTCTTTGAATTGTTTTAGATTAATATAAATGTCAGCATTTGGAAGTTGTTCTAAAGTTCCCTTCAGTATTGTCCTTTTGCGTAAGTCTTCACTTCTCTTGAGTATATGTTTTCTAAGCAACCTTAATTACCAATTTGTTAAATTAAAATATCTATTAGGATTATTGAAATAGCACTGTATTAATGAATTAATTTGGGAAAAAGGAAAGGATATCATCTCTCATTCTAGATCGTTCAAATATGTCACTCGGTACATTTTCATAAGAAGTGTTTGCATTTTTTGTATTAACCATGTTTTTAGATGCATTGCAGTGACGCTAGATATTTTGAATTTGGTTCTGCTTTTCTCTATGTTTTTTCCCCTACTATATTTTACAACTTATTTCTGCTTATAGACAGTTAAGCTGTCACATTTAAAAATATTTACTCCCAGAAGAAAATATTTACTCCATTCTCGTGGAGACCTTGGGGGCAGGACAGTTGTCGGGGGGCAGCTTTGCTGGGAGAGTCACAGTGATTTTCTGCTCTTCTCCCACATTTGAGGGCTGGCTCTTTGACAAGGTGAGCCTTATTCTAGAATGAATTTTACCTTGCTGGTCCTCGGATACCACTAAGTCAGCATACCAGCTTGCTCAGCGGCCTTCTAGAGTCTCCAGGCACCTGTGAAATTTGTACCAAAATGCCACACCTCTCTTTTCCAAGCCTCTTCTCACATACTCAGAGATGGGGTTTCCATGGTATTAACGGTGGCCCAGATTTAGCAGTGTCCATATGCATCACAAAACTCAACATTTAATATGTGTCATATATAGTCTCTCTTGATAAAAGTTTTTTTTAATTAAAGATTTCATTTATTTATTTGAGAGAGGGACAGAGATAGTGACAGAGAAAGTGACAAAGCATGAGTGGGGAGGAGAGGGAGAAGTAGGCTCCCCGCTGAGCAGGGAGCCTGTTGTGGGGCTTGATCCCAGGACTCTAGTGTCATGACCTGAGCCGAAGGCAGATGTTTAACCAACTGAGCCACCCAGGCGCCTCTTGATAAAACTTAAAAACATTTATTTATTTATTTATTTATTTTTAGAGAAAGAGTGGCAGGGAGGGGCAGAGGGAGAGGGAGAGAGAATCCTAAGCAGACTCCATGCTGAACATAGAGCTCAATGTGGGGCTCGGTCCCATGACCCTGAGATCATGACCTGAGCCAAAACCAAGAGTCAGATGCTCAGCAGACTGTGCCACCCAGGTGCCCCTCTCTTGATAAAACTTCTAAATCTACTTTATGGCAAAAATGTTTAGATAGTCTCTATAACATGAGGTAGTATCAGGAATTCTGGGATAGAGAATTTGCCCATTGATTATATCCCATGTTGTTAATTCCCTATGGAAATTGGTGCAAAATTGCACTGATATGGGGGGACAGGATCACAGGGGGTGAGGGAAGCCATGGGGCCAGTATTTTTCAAGATGTACTCTCTCTCTCTCCATGCGTACACACACACACAGACACACACACATTTACACACTCCCGCGCATGCACACAGACACCCCAGCCCTGGCTTTAGGGTAGGCTCAGCAGCCAGCAGGATTGAAATCACATACAGAGCCTTCACAGCTAATGTGGGACACTGTCTAACAAGTTGTACAATTTGGTTTAATGGGACGTCTGATGAGTGACACATGGTTGTTTGTCAACTAAAAATATCTTGAAGACCTTTGAGCAAGCCAAGGGAGACCTTTCTTGTGTCACGTCTCCCAAACAGCTGCGCCCTGCCCTGGGTATACATAATTGCTGAAACTGATTGGGGAGGGCTGGAAGTGTTGATGCTGTCATATTAATTTGTTCCATAAATCAACACATGAACTTGACAGCCCTTTAAAATCTTTATCATCAGGCGTTTATCCTTTGTATTCTGAAAAGACTTGTCTGACTTTAATCCAAAGCAAACCCCATTCATTAAATAAATATTTATTGAGCATTGACTGGTGCTAAAAATGTAGGGCCCAAACCTGTCTTCAAGGAGCTCACGTCTAACAGGAAAGTAAACATCCAAGAAAAAAGTTACATTTTAATGTGACCAGGGCAGTGATAGAGTTAGGCAATGATGTAGTGTTGCCACTGAGAGTCATTTATTCTTTAATTCAGCAAAGACTAACATCTGCTAAGATAGAGGTGTAGCCTCTACAGGACACAGTGCCTACTTCTGGGAGCTCAGCCTAGGAGCAGGAAACAGACGTATAAACAGATTATAAATAAATACAAGCTATGGCAATCAGTAGGGGGCATGGTAGGTCAGGCCAGAGCAGGGAGAGGTCATGTACTGTAGGAGAATCAGGAAAGGCTTCATAGGTGAAGTGGTGCTTGAGCTAAGTCTTAGAAGATGGGCACATGTTATGTCCTGGGCAGATGTGGGGAAGAACATTCAGTGGTGGGAATAAATCGAGCAAAGGCCTGTGTGGGGGAGGGGAGAGGAGAGAACAGTTGTTCAGGACTAGAAATAGGGTAGCATAGACTGAAAATGGTGGGAGAGGCCTGTAGTGAGAAGGGAGCTGAGAAAATCACGTGGGGATCATATCATGGATGGTCTAAAATACCCAGACAAGGAGCTTAATGTTTTTCCAAAACCTCAATCACAGACATTTCTAGCATTGCTCTTCCTCAGCTTCCTCCTTTTAGAAATGTCTGTCTTAATGTTTGCACATGATAAAACACAATGTAAGGTCTCAGGCTTAAGGATAACATGTATGTGAAATAATAAATTTTGAACTAAGTTTGATTGCCTGTTTATGAGTTTGTCGGCTTGCTTATCTACTCACATTTTTGTCATGTTTTAGTGTAGGCAGCATCTACTATTGAATATAAAATAGTTAAGAGAGTCCCTGGATGGAAATGATGCCATTTACCCAAGGGAGACGCCTTGCTGTCTTCAGAGAGTATGGGCTTTCTGGAGGTAGACCAGTTGTCTGCACCAGAGCCTCTTTCCATTCATTTCACTGTTCTGTAAAATGGTGAGGAAATAGAGTCCCCCAGAGTTTCCTTTCCAGACTTTATGAACCTGAACACTGTACCCCACCAACGGGAAGGGAGAGGAGTTGTTCACATTTGATCCTAACCCAACTTTACAACAGCCTCTCAGAGTAGATGGGTTACCAGTACCATCTCCTAGGGAGGACATTGAAATTTAGGGCTGCTAAGCAAGAGATTCTAGATTCTTGCTATGTAAAGAGTGACCCACAGGCAGCACGCTAGCATCACACTGGAGCTTGTCACAAAGGCAGAAGCCCAGGCCCCACCTCAGAACAGAGAACCAGTCTGCATATTCACAAGATACTCCTCATTCTCCCAGCAAGTGATTCCGAGATGAATAAAATATGAGAAGCTTTGACCTCTGAAAAAGTCAGGTTGAGTTTCTCCTAAGACCCCATGTTGCCTCTACTTTTTGGCTACTGGGTTTATTCCTAAATGTCATAGGTGGTTTCGGCTGGGGATATTGAGGGAGGCATGCAGATTTCTACTTACAATGTGAATTCTGGGTTTAGTATACTGATATACTTTGTGACTGATGAGAATGGAAAATAGCATTTGGGGCTCCCAAACTTATAAGGTGATAAGGAAGTCCTCATGGCAAACAGAATAGAAAATTCTTTATCCTAACATGTTTTCTAGTGGTCTCTCATTACAGAATATTTTCCTATTATAAAGCAACCCAGTCTTAGCAAGCCAATTTATTGGGCAGCAGTTGCTGGCTTTGCAAAGTATTTTCTTTTTTAACTCATGGGCATGCTTATTCATTCAGCAGTACATTCATTGCACAATTATTTGCTGCCTGTGCTATGTCCCAAAAGCACAGAAGAGTAAGACATAGTCAATGTCATCAAGAGTTCATGGTCTGGAAGAGGAGACAAAATAATAATTATAACCCAACTTTATGTGTGATAAATTGTCCTCCTTCTGTGACACAGACATTTCTGTTGGTCCCAGTTTCAGGCATTTTGTTCCTTGCATGGACCATGTATCATGTGAGTGTCTCAATTTTTTTGTCTGAAGTGTACTGTCACCTTCGTTATATTCTAGTTTTCAACAAAGAGCTTGGGAATAGGGAAGGGTTACAAAGGAAGGGTAGTTCTGTTGGTGGGGGCAGAATTCATGCAGATGATAACCTTCATTCATTCATCTGACAGATCTTTATTGAGCTCACCACATGCTGGGCAAGGGCTAGTGGGTTACAGAATTGGGGATTAGGAATCGACAAGACATTCTTTGTTCCCACCCTTTGTGTACAAGGGAGGATGCTGTTGAATATATAATCACATGATAAGTCAACCAATTTCACTGGTGACAAGTGTCTGAGAAGTGGAGAGTTCTATGAGAATGTGTGATGAGAAGGGTGACCCCCGGAAACATATGGAAATGCTTCTGTGATAACTGAAAATTTGTACAGTTTGACCATATTACCCCATATTCCCTCCCACCTGCCCCTGGCAACCACCGTGCTATTCTGTTACTACGAAATCAGTTTTTTTTTTTGTTTCTGGGTTTTTGTTTTGGCTTTTTGTTTTGGACTCCACATATAAATGATGCCATGCAGTATTTATCTTTGTCTGTCTGGCTTATTCAGCTAGCGTAATGCCCTTCAGATTCACCCATGTTGTTGCAAATAGCACGATTTCCTTATTTCTTTATGGCTGAATAATGTTCCATTGTATATGTATACATACACTGCATTTTCTTTATCCATTCATCTATGGGTCAAAGGGTATACAAATTTTTAGTCATAAGAGGAGTAAGTTCTGGGGCACCTGGGTGGCTCGGTTGGTTATGTATCTGCCCTTGGGTCAGGTCATAGATCCCCGGGTGTATTGGGCTCCCCAATCAGCAGGGGGTCTGCTTTTCCCTCTTTCTCTGCCTCCCTCCCCTGGTTGTTCTCTCTCTCTTTCAAATAAGTAAATAAAATATTAAAAAAAAAAAGAGTAAGTTCTTAGGAGCTCATGTACAGCATGATGACTATGATAATATGGTACTGAATCTGGAGCACCTGGGTGGCTCAGTGGGTTAAACCCTCTGCCTTCAGCTCAGGTCATGATCTCAGGGTCCTGGGATTGAGCCCCACATTAGGCCTCTCTGCTCAGCAGGGAGCCTGCTTCCCCCTCTTTCTCTGCCTGACTCTCTGCCTACTTGCGATATCTCTGTCAAATAAATAAATAAAATCTTTAAAAAAAATATGGTACTGAATCCTTGAAAGTTGCTGGCAGTAGATGGTAAGCATTCTTGCCACATGTGCACAAAAAGAGTTAATCATATTAACTATATGAGGTCATGGATGTGTCAATAATCTCGATCTTGGCAATTTTCCTACATGTGTATGTATATCAAATCATAACATTGTGCACATTATTGTTATATGTGTTATTATATTGGTCAATCATTCCTCAATAAGAAATGCTGAAAAGAAAGAAATGCTCTTTTTAAGCTATGACTCATGAGCTGACCCTTGGAGGGGTAATACTGGAGGAAGGAGCCTTCCAGGTAGCAGAACAGCAAGTGCAAAGGCCCAGGGGCACAATGGAACTTTGTGCATTCCTCCAAATGAAAACCTTAGCATGGCTAGAAGAACATGGGCCATCTTGGAAGTCAGATGTCATCCTTGCTCCAGGTTCACATGAATAACGGACTTTCTATCCACCTTGTGGACAGGAGAGAAGTGACAAAATGGAATGAGGCCTGGCTCAAGATACCACTTGCCAGTTATTTAACCACAGAGATTGACCTCCATTACTGCATCTGCCTGATGGGGATTCCTGCCCTCTTGCTGATCTTCCAGACCCTTTGGGTGGGAAAGTGCTTAGAAAAAATAGTAGAGCCTCTCCCATCTTGTCCTTACCTCAGGGATCCATCTGTGGGGTAAAGTGAGGTAAAGTGGATATGCTTCCGGCTTCCCTGTTGAAGGATGGGGGTTCAGGAAAAAGACTTAAGTTTTTCTTCCTAGGCATACAATAGTGTTTGGGGCACCAGCTGACTGTCCCCAGCTGCCTGCAAACAGCCCAGCGGAAGCTGCAGACAAAGAGCTGATTATGATAGAGTGGCACCGGGCTGTTTGCCCTGAGCTGCCAGATGCTGTTAGCAAGTGGAAATAAAAGTGAAACTCGTGAATTGCCAGCAAGTAAAGCCTCTGTGCCCCTCCTAGAAACCCTGTGGGCAGCTCAAGAGAGATCGGCTTGGAGGGGGTGAAGGTCAGAGCTGGGGATGGGCCTCTTGACTCTAGATCTGGATGGCCTCCAGCACTGTGGGGGTTCGAGGACATCATTATGCTGAGATTGGGGATTGGTGGGTGCCAGTGGCAGGCAGGAAATGCATCAGAGTTCAGCTCTGCGGATTGGCAGTTGTGGTACGATATGGATTGATGTATGTTCTCCAAAGAGAGATGTTGAGGTCCTAACTCTCCCCGTGCTTCAGGATGTGAGCTAAGTTGGGGGAAAGGTCCTTACAGAGGTGATCAAGATAAAGTGAGGTCATTAGGGTGGGTCCTAATCCAGTATGACTGCTGTCTCTATAAAAAGGGGACATGTGAATACAGGAACAGATAGAAACAAAAGGAAGTGGTGTGAAGACACATAGTGGGGATATGGCCCCCATGTGACGGGCTTGATGCCTCTGTAAGCCAGGGGACAGCAAGCCTTGCTGGGAAACAGCAGAAGCTAGAAGAGACAGTTGTCACAGAGCTAGCCCTGCAACAACGTGATTTTGGATTTCTAGCCTCCAGAACCAGGAGATAATACATTTCTGGTGTTTAAAGAGACTCAGTTTTTTGTACTTTTTTCACAGCAGCTTTAGGAAACTAATACAAGGTGCTTTCGATGAGGAGCATTTAGCTTCTCAAATCTCTCCAATAAGACAAAGGCACACTATTTTTTTTTTTTTTTAAGAGAGAGGGTATGCACACATGTGTGCACGAGCCTGGGAGGAGTAGGGGCAGAGGGAGGGGAGACAGAATCCTAAGCAGGCTCCACATCCAGATAGGAGCTGGATGTAGAGTTTGATCTCCCCACCCAGAAATCATGACCTGAGCCAAAACGAAGAGTCAGACACTAAGCCACCCAGACACCCCAAGGCATACCATTTTTTTTGAAGATTTTATTTATTCATTTGACAGCAGAGATCACAAGTAGGCAGAGAAGCAGGCAGAGAGAGAGGAGGAAGCAGGCTCCCTGCTGAGCAGAGCACCTGACTCGGGCCTCCATCCCAGGATCCTGAGATCATGAACTGAGCCGAAGGCAGAGGCTTTAACCCAGTGAGCCACCCAGGCACCCCAAGGCGTACCATTTTTGATGGAGATATGGGGAAGGCAGTCACCTTTCAGGGGGCAGTGCTGATCCATTCAGATACTTAGTGTATAGCCATCGTGCCAGCTTGCAGCTCTGCCTGCCCGTCCAGGGCCTGGGAAGAGTGGAGCTCCCCTCCAGAGAGTGCAAGCAGACTCCGCATGGGAACGCAGGCCTGGACTAGGTGGCAGCTCCGCTCCCAGGGAGCTTGGGAGCCAGGCCAGGCAACTTTCTCAAGGCTCACTTTCCGTAGCTGTAGAAGGAGAGTCCTCACGCCTCCCCCCTGGTATGTTGCAGAGATTTCAGAATATGCATCTGAAGTACTTAGTACTGATCAGCCCTGATGGGTTATGATTAATATTATCCTATCCAACAGCTGTCTTCTTCAGTGGCTGGCACTTAACGACCTGCTGGTTACAGATTGTGGGAGAAGGTATTCGGTGGCACCAGACTTGAACTCCCATGGTTCTGAGGATGGAGAATGGACAAGTTTGCCATTGGCCTCCCTCATTGCCCTCTAGCCTGACCTAAGGGCCCGGCTATTTTTTGAGGATTCCAGGCTTTTTGTAACCTCTACACTTTCGTCTGCTCTGCGCCGAGGATCTCTTTCTCATAGTTCTCTTTCCCTCTTTTCCCACAGACACACTCAGTCCTTTAGTGTAGTTAATCTAAAAGGGGTGCCTAGGCTAGGAAGGCAGTATGATTTTAAAACCTACACAAAAGTGTGAACAAACGATAGTTTATCATGTTCCCTGAGGTTTTACCATTTTTAATAACATTTTTAAGAGTTGGTTAACTTCGAAGAAGTTCCAGAAGACAAACGCGTGGGTGAATTCCACCCCCAACATCACGACGGCATGGATGTCAGAAGTATTTTCGTGGTCTGGATCTAGGGGACAATATCTGGTGCAGACTCAGTGTTTGCATCTCCCTCCCCAAATTCCTATGTTGAAACCTCATTTAATGATATTGGTAGTGGGGCTGTTGGGAGGTGACTGTGAGCCCTCATGGATGGGATTGGTGCCCTTATCAAAGAGACCCAGCTGAGCTCCCTCTCCCTTTCTGCCGTGTGAGGGGACACAGGAGGCAGGCGCTTGCAACACAGTGAATCTGCCGGCACCTTGATCTTGGATTCTCCAGCCTCCAGAACTGTGCATAATTTCGGTTGTTTATAAGCTCCTCAGTCTATGGTATTCTGTTATAGCTGCCCAAACAGACAGCGACAGTATCCCTTTCTTCTAAATGACCTCCAGGAAGAGAGTGAATGTGTCAGCAATGTAACACTTAATTTTTGAAAGCCTGCCACTGTGGTCTCTCCCATGCCAAGCCACTGGCTTGGCATAATTTCACATCTTCTTTACGGTTTAGGAGGGTTGTTTGAATTAACCAAAGCAACTTGGCTTGCTTGTTCACTATTCCCAGAACTTGACATACTCATTTCCACCTCCATGGCATTGTTCCCGAAGCCTTTTCTTCTAGTATTACCACTTCAACTTTAGGTTGACTCATACAAGACTCATGACTGGAAAATGAGGGGAACTTTATTTTAGTTACTGTCTCAAATCAGCAATAAAAGAGAGTTCTTCCCAAGGTTGACTCTGGACTTGGCCCTGATATTCTCAGACTCTCTGACTTTTTACCTGTGGTTTTCTCTACCTGGAATGTCTTTCGACTGCCTTGACCTCCGGGTCAACTCCTACTTACCGTTGAGGGCCCTGCTCCCCTGTAACGTGCTCTCTGGCACCTTCCCTGCTGCTCCATATCCCTACGGAGGTGCTCACCACATTGTATCGCTCATGCATCTGTCTCTCTCTGTAGACTGTCAGGTTCTCCGGAAAGAGGACTGATCTGTGTCAGTGGCACTGGTGTGTCGTGGGGATCATTGATAAGTGGTAGACAGATGAGTGGATGAGTGGATGGAAAGGGGGAGAGGTGGGTGGATGGATGAAGTCATGGAATCATTGCAGCATCTCTGTTCCTGCTTCAGTCAGGGGTGGAATTTACCTCCGAGTTTGTCTTGCCTTTGAACGCTCAGCACCTGTGGTGACAGGGCTCACAGGCAGCATGAATGAGATAGATGATAGACAGCTAGCTAGCTAGCTAATGTTTGAGCAACTGGGAGTCCATAATCTTCCCTGATGCATTTCATAACAGTTATGAACTCCACAGAAGATCAGCTTGGTGGGCTGTGTGGGAAATTTTTGAGGACTGCCTTTAGGGGATGGTACCTCTTT
This sequence comes from Taxidea taxus jeffersonii, assembly GCA_003697995.1. NCBI lineage: Eukaryota > Metazoa > Chordata > Mammalia > Carnivora > Mustelidae > Taxidea > Taxidea taxus. The sequence goes on from ML111823.1 coordinate 27,633, forward strand.
GTCCTGCTTCTATCAGAGGTACAGAACTCACTCACCTGCTCCCACTTCCTGCTTTGGGCCTGGACTTCTCACCATGCTATGGCCTCCTCTCTCCTCCCTGCCTTGCTCTTCTGACTCCATCTGATTGGTTTTTTTTGTTTTGTTTTCTTCTGATTTGACCTACATGAAGGTCTGCTGGACCTCCCTGGTTTGGGTGTGCTCGGGAGCGGCAGCATCAGAGGAAGGCAGGGGCCCCTGGAAAGTCCCTCCTGGGGGGCCAGAGGAATGGCCAGATGGCCTGCCTGAGTTACTGGCTGGGATGCTTGGAAGGTGTTGGTTGATGGCTGCTAAGCTCATACCTACTTTCAGATGATACCCCTGCATGGTGTTCTTTATGTCCTCTTGAAGAGGAAGGCTGAATTTACTCTATTGTCTGGGAGGAGAGCTGACCATTGAAATGTTCTTAAAGAAGAGAGCTCTGTTGGGATGCCTGGGTGGCTCAGTTGGTTAAGCAGCTGCCTTCGGCTCAGGTCATGATCCCAGCGTCCTGGGATCGAGTCCTATATCGGGCTCCTTGCTTGGCAGGGAGCCTGCTTCTCCCTCTGCCTCTGCCTGCCACTCTGCCTGTGCTCGCTCTCTCTCTCTCTAACAAATAAATAAATAAAATCTTTAAAAAAAAAAAACTATCTAATTGTGTTGTTTAAAAAAAAAAAAAAAGAAGAGAGCTCTGTTGATTCGGGGGCCTCAGAGATCCATTTTCTATAAAACATGCATCTGCTTTTGTCTGAAGGGCAAGGGGGTAGCCTTTTTCCTAAGGAGTAACTGTGTTTGGAGGCACATAAGAAAGACATTCAGAGAAAACCTCACATTAGTTAATCTGATCCCCTAAACCTGGGAGATTTTTATTCATATTAGAGAGACTGGAGATAACTTTTTAGACTTTAAAATACTTACAAACTTGGCAGCCTTTGGCCAGGCCATTCCTTTACCTGCCTGGGTCTGAGTTTTCTTATCTGTACACATATTAGCATTACACTGTCGGACTTCGTGGAGTTGTGGGGATTAAATGAGTTCATAACAGTTGTAAAATGTTAAGCAAATGCTAAGGTTTGATGGTCATTATTATGAACACAGCACCAACCATCCATCTCAGTACAGGAAATCTGCAGAATGACCTGGAGAATTAATGGGACCAATGACATTTATCCCCCGACATTTATCTCTTCACAATCATCTGTGTCTGAGTGTCTGGGACATAAAGAGGGGTGGGCAGGTGTCAAAACGAGATAGTTTTAGCATTTCTGGCTGGGGGGATGTGTATAGATTGCTAAGGGCCACTATTAGCATATGAACCTCCTAAGTCCTGTAAGGAGAGAATTACTGGCATTCGAGGGCACCGTGCATCACCCACCATCCACTTCCCATTTTTACCATCACATGTGTGTCTTCTCTGGACTTATCTCTCTGTGGTACGGAGGTAGGTCCTCGTCCTTCTAGGAACACGGTTAGTCTGGTCCCTTCTCTGCATCTTGGGCCACACTTTTCTTTTTCGGAGTGAGAAGTAGTGCCAACTCTAAGATTTTACCACAGCCAGAGAATCCATTAATCCCTCACTCCTGTTCTCCATCTTTCCTCCCTTCTCCGGGGTCCAGGAGAGAAATCCATTCCTGGGATGATGGAAAAAAAAAAGTTATTACATTGTGAATGGGGGTTCAACTCCAAGAACTAAGGTAGATTTCGGGTGCACCAGGCTGGACACTGTGAAGGACTCTTTTTCAATAGTCTAAGTGGACATCAGAGTAGCCTGCTCCATCCATGTTCCTTAAGACCAGGCCCAGCCTCTCAGCAGGGTCCCTTATTGAGAGAAAAGACTCTACCAGGGACCGTCAGGGATGGTCTGAGTGCATCAACCACGTGGGGCGTGGAGCTGTCCCAGGCTGTCAACACCTGGCTTGTAGGTCTGGGCTGGCACCTGAGCCTGGGGCCTGATGAGGAAGGAAACCAGAAGGGACAGACGGCTCTGGCCTTGCTGCAGGTCTTGCCACTCTGGTTGCACGGAAGGAAGAGACAGAAGAGAAGAGGCCGTAGGCGTGTGGGTATGACTCCACTCCAAGCCCAGAGAGACTATCTTCCTCATCCCCAGCCCTCCTTTTTTGGTATAAAAGTTAAGTTTTTTACTTAGGAAAAGAAGAGGTCTAACAAATCACTCATTTAAAAAATGGACGAATGGGAAAAAAACGTGATTGAAACTCAGAAAAGTAAGATAATTTTATTATTTTTTGACAATCGCTAATATTTTTCTCCTATAATCTTTGGCTGCATACTGTCACTGCCTCTTCCTATGATAAAGAATTTATAATAATAATTTCCCTAGAGAGAAGGATAATTCAGCCTTTGTCTAGTGTGATTGATTGAAATGTATTTATTATTAATGCTTTAGAACAGCTTTTTTTTTTTTTTTTTTTGGGCCTTACTACTCTTTATCAGTAATAGCATGTACATTTTAAGGAGTGTTGCTAAATGTGGGAAAGTGTCTATTAGGTTTCTTGCACATGGGGTCTCTTATAATTGAAGGACATTCACATTTTTTATGCACTTGGTAATCTTTTAAAAATACTTATTTTTTAGTTGAGCTATAAGTCACATACCAGGGGCGTCTGGGTGGCTTAGTGGGTTAAAGCCTCTGCCTTTGGCTCAGTTCATGATCTCAGGGTCTTGGGATCAAGCCCTGCATCGGGCTCTCTGCTCAGCAGGGAGCCTGCTTCCCCCTCTCTCTCTCTGCCTGCCTCTCTGCCTACTTGTCACCTCTTGTCTGTCAAGTGAATAAATAAAATCTTTAAAAAAAAATAAGTCACATACCATAAAATTCATCCCCTTAAAGTGTGTAATTGACAGAACTGTGTAAGCATCATTACTGTAATCCCAGAACATTTGCAGCATCCCTGAAAGAAATCCCGTACTCATTAGCAGTCACTTCTCATTTTTCTGTCTTCTAGTCCCTGGCAGCCACTCTTCTACTTCCTGTCTCTATGGATTTGCCTCTTCTAAACAGTTTGTGTAAAAGGAACCATACAGTATGTGGCCTTTGTAGTCTGACTTCTCCCGCTTAGCATGATGACGTCACATTTCATCCATGTTGTAGCACGTTTAAGTCTTTATTCCTTTACAGAGCCGACTAATGCTCCATTGCATGCATATACTACATTTTGTTCAACCGTAAGTTAATGGACATTTGGGTTATTTCCATACTTTGGCCATTATGAGTCCTGCTGCTATAAATATTCATGGGTCACTTTTTTTGCACACAGATGTTTTCCTCTTGGGAAGATACATAGCAGTGCAATTGCCTGGTCCTATGGTAACTCTGTATTTAATTTTTGACCTTGATTTTCTTGAACAGGATCAATGGTACTTCTTCTCCAAGTCAGGTTAAGGTTGGGAGCGGAGGTGTGGCAGGTTAGGGGAAGAGAATGTTGATGACCTAACAGAGAGCCTTTTAATGCCCATGTCTCTTCTTGATTGGCTATGCTTGGCATTAGGGACATGTCAGGAAAAATAAACAAATTCATGGATTGCATTTCTAAAAGGTGGAAAATGGAAGTAAATTTATTTATTCCCATGAGAGAAAATGCATTCTTACTAATTATTCAGTATATTGCTTGAGAGGGAGCTGTAGGCCAGGCCTGCATGGGGTTGGCATCCCAGCTCCATTACTAACGAGCTGTGGACCTTGACTCCATCACTTAACCTCTCCTGCTTTGGTGTCGTCATCAGTAAGATGGGGAGAAACGAACACCAGCATGTTCCTTGCGGCACTGTTGTGCTCACATGATAACACATGACACAGGGGCCCTGCCTCGCCTGTTATCAATCTTAGTGATTTTATTGGCCTCCTGTAGGAACAGAAACATGTCAGTGAGGACATCTTGCATCGCCTTTGGCCACTAAAATGTTTATGGGGTATGTTTGAAAAGTAGCAGGCAAGGAGCGGCACATGGATACTCGAGATTAGCTCACTTTGTGGCCCCCTCTTCCATGCAGAGCTCGGCCAGAGCTGGGGGCAGTGAGTGTGATCTGACACGAATCTCAATAAATATCAAAGACTCTTGATGGATTTGTCCCTGAAATGCAGTATGTGGGAGTGTGAGAGACTTTTCTGAGGAAATGCTGGCTTCAGTTATAAAGTCGTTGTGTTTCTGGAGGCCTAGGCCCTGCTTCTCCTGAGGTTCTTCTGTCTTCTGGAGCTTCCCTGCATGCTGAGACTCACCAAAGTAGTTTTCACTCACAGAAAAGAAATTAGGTCAGCTATCTGTGCCCCATTTCTTTTGCCAAAAAAAAAAATCCCACCAATTTTTACCTGAGACAAAAATAACATTTTTTCTTCCTTTGTAGAAAATAGAATATATGAATCATTTGGAGATCAGAGGAGAAGAAGCAGAGGACCAGGAAATCTGTGTTATCTATTCTATTCTATTCTGTCTGTCTCCCTATCTATCTTCCTACCTACCTACTTATCCATCCATCTGTCCATCTGTGTGTCCGTCCGTCCATCTGTCCATCTACCCATCTATCCCTAACTTTATCTCCTTAGCTAGGCCTTTTTTGTCTGCTAGCTATTCAACTATCCATGTCATCCACCCACACTTACTGCAGCCTTTCAGGGAGATGGGATAGGAGAAAAGTAGGAAGCACAAGAGGATAAGAAATTGCAACACAATGTGAGAAATGCAGATATGGAACTCTGAAAAAGGCATAGTAGAAGAATCAGAGATGAAGTGACATTGGGATTGAGTGATTGGTAGAAGGTCAACCGTCAAAAAGATGAAAAAGGTGGTACCAGGTGGTGGAACTTGTTTTTTGGAGACACAGAGGCATCTTTGGGGAGGCTGGGGCAGAGGGTGTGTGGCAGGGGTTCCTGGGAGAGGGATTGGGCTGATAGGGTCTGGAATGCTCTGCCTCAGACACTGGGGTTTTACCTGAGAGTCTTGATAAACAAGAGAAGTAGTTTGAGCTGGTGAGTTGACTTTATTTTTCAAAGGTCACTCTGACAGTGTGAAGGACAAGTTGGTGAGGGTGGTGGAGGAGATGGGGATATTGGTTAAGAAACTCTTTGAATCATTTAACTTCTAATCAGTAAGCAATTCACATGTGTTTCATGAGCCTTTAATCAGATAATCTGGGCCATGATCCAGGCTTGATGTGATGTGAAACACATGGAAACATATTTTATTTTATTTTATTCAATTTTAATTTTTTTATGCTGCCTGGAAGACTTAGTTATACCCTTTTTCCTTCGTACTACAATCGAGGATCTAAGCGGTTGGTATTTTTTTCTAGGCGCCTTCCCCCATCACCCATACATTCAAACACTTGAAATGTGTCATCGCGACAGCCCACTAACATGTGACTTCATTTTATGGGCATCAAATACAAAAAAAGATCACATCTTGCTTTGTGGGATCCCTGCAGCCAAAGTGTAGCTCTGTTCCTGTGGCCAGGGGGCCTCTGAGGTGAGAGCTGCTGCTGCCCAGGCCCCCCCACCCCCAATTAGATGTAAAGGAGGTGGTGCTATTGGCAATGGGTATCGGCCAGAGGGGTGGATGGAAATCTGCTTCCCAGGGTGAAGATGTGTCCCTTGGTCAGGAGACATGGCCCCCTCCCCATCATCGGAGAGGATTGCACATTGGAAGTGTGAACTTAGGAGTATTCGTAAGGCTGAACTTCTCATCTGGACCCAGTGTGGTCCAGGAGCAGCCCCATCCTTTGTTCAGATTCCATACTTAACTTGCTGGCCACAAACTGGCTTCCCTCAGTCCCCTGATCGTGGGGCCGCTCTCTGGGAATAGGGGTGAGGGTTGCGGTTGTGGGCACAGTCGGCCCCGTGGTGGGAATCCAGGCTATGTAAGTGGGCTCTGTGGGAGCCTCTGGTCCCCCCGGGGCGTGTGGACAGATCCTGAACGTCCAGCCCTGCACAGCCCCAGAGTTCTCTGCAGTTCTGTCCCCGAATCCGGCTGCTGGTACCCGCTCTGGACCTCTCATCAGGCACCAGGCTTCTGTCAACGGCCGTCACTTTAGTTGACTGCTTAGGCTGGTATTTCTGTCCCCGAGTGAAGGGATGTTTAACTTCCAGTGAAAAGCATCATTAGGAGCTTTTAGTAAATCAAAGCCAAGTTTAGTTGTCTGTTTGGCCCTGGTAAGGAGATATGATAGGTTTGTTTATGCTTACTTTTCCCAAATAGAGTCACTGACCTAACTTTGAGCTTTCTTATTTTTTAAATGAGCTAAAACCCACAGTTGAGTTAATAAACAGAGTTGAAAACCCTCAAGTTGACATTGCAGGCTGCTTCTACTGAATGGCAGTGCCTGGTGGACGTGGCCAATGGAAGGGGTCTCTTGGCTTCATCACGTAGGGCAGGGACTCTGCATCCTGGCCCCTTTGTCCCCCGCTTTTAGTCCGGAGTCTGGGCCTGAGGGCATAGCGAATGATCATTCAGCATAGATTACCTGAATGACCGACTTTCTCCGACTCCCCAGGTCACCTGCACATGGAGCCATCTGGTAGCCTCAATTGCCAGGTTGCTCACTTGGGCACGTGTGCCTCATGAAGGTCACAGTTGCAGTTGTACCATGGAAGGAGGAAGGCCTCTGCTTGGGGGGGCGGCCAAATTGGGGGGGGGGGGCTCCAGACTCATCAGTTGTTCAGAGCTCAGCTGTAGGAAGAGATAAATGTGCATCATTCACCGTGGGGGGAAGCGGATCTTCCGAGGGGCCTATGAATTTCTTCTTGCATTCTGGAAGATTTGCATGGCCTTCCAAGAATTCAGTATCATCCACAGGCCTGGCAGGAACTTAGCTTTCTTCTGAATTTTGGAAGGTTTGAGTGCCAACCACGTCGTATTGAGCTTTCTGCCTAAACTTGGCTCCTTCATGTTTGCATTGCATTGAGCTAATTGTGTGGAAAGCTTAACCTGAGATAAAACTCATTCTAATGTGCCCTTGAGATGGATAGTGCTGTTTGTCCCCATTGTGCAGGTGAGAAGACAGAGATCCAGAGAAGCTCAGCAATTGCCCAATAGTAACCAACTCTTATAAAGCTCATTCCATGTATTAGACACTTTCCTGTCTCCATGTACCAGGTCCTCCACATTAGCTTTACTGAATCTTCCATGATATAAGTGCTGTTAGGATTTTCTTTTCTGTTAATGAGGGAAGTCAGGTGTGAGCCCATCAAGTAACTTATTCAAGGGCATGGAGATGAAGTGTGACAGGTTTGGACAGTTGCTTAGCCAGGGCTGACTCCGTTCTCAGCCGTCATGATCTCCTGCCTCTCAGGATGTGTTTTGTTAGAATAACTTGGTTATTTGTGGGTTTAGTTATGTTGCTGAATTTTTTCCTCTCCAAAGCATCAATGAATTGCCTAAAATGATTATTATGCTCTGTTCATAATTTATTTTCATTTCTGGAGCCAGTCTGCAGAAACTTAAAATACATCAGACTGAACACTGAATGAGATTTCTACAACCTTTTTTGCAGAATGTAATCTGCAATATCTATTAAAACAAATAACCCACTTGTCTTTTTTATTCACTAGTCCCACTTCGGGAAATTCTCCTATAGAAACAAAAGCACCAGGGAGATTAGGTATGTGATTAGGGAAGTTGTTTTTTTTTTTTTTTTTTTTACAGTGTTGCTTATAATGACAAAAACTGGGGTGAGCCTCTCATCCCTTCAGTGGGATAGAGCAAGTGGAGGTAAGTAAGTGGAGAGGGAAATTGTGGTTTGCTCCTCCAGTGGGATTTTGTGTAGCTATGACCTGGAGTATGGTGAAGTGACAGGAGCAAATAGCAGAAACACATGCATAGGAAACGCTCATTAAAAAACCAAAACAAGGGGCGCCTGGGTGGCTCAGTGAGTTAAGCCTCTGCCTTCAGCTTAGGTCATGATCTCAGGGTCCTAGGGTGGAGCCCCATATTGGGCTCCCTGCTCAGCGGGGAGCCTGCTTCCTCCTCTCTCTCTCTACCTGCCTCTCTGCCTGCTTATAATCTCTGTCTGTCAAATAAATAAATAAAATCTTTAAAAAAAACAAAAACCCAAAACAAAACAAATACAGACAAGCAAAAAAAACACAACCCGAACAAATGCTATCGCCCTTTCCTATGTAATGTGAATTTGACCTTGTGAGTCTAAGAAGCATGGAGAAGGGTGTGGAAGAACTCCCTCCAGGCTGTTAATGTTTATGACAAGGGAGGGAGGGTAATGCATGAGGAAGAGTGACATTGGGGCACACTATTAATTTTCTGTGTTGTTTCATAGGAAGTGCTGAACATGAAGCACTTCTGAACTTAACAGGAAATTGAAGCATCATTCACATAGTGAGCGCTCAGTTTGGTATGGGTGTGCACAATAATATCTTAACTGGATAGTTCCATCAGTTTTGACACATGCTTACATCCATGTAACCCACATCTCTATCAAGATATAGGACACTTCCAGCACCCCAGAAAGCTGCTTGGTACCTGCCCCCACCAGGCCATCCCTGTCAGTCCTCCTACCAGAAGCAACCACTATTCTGTTTTCTTTCACTGTAGCTTAGCTTTTGCTACTCTAGAACTTCATGTAAATGGAATGAGACAGGGTGTACTCTGTGTGTGGTTTCTTTTGCCCAGTGCGATGTTTTCGAGATTGACCCACTTTGCTACATGCATGAGTAAGCCATTTTTTTTTTTTTCTTTTTGAGTCGTATTCCATTGTAGGACTATTTCACAATTGGCTTATCCATTTTCCTGTTGATGGGGCATCTGGGCTGTTTCCTGTTTTTGGTTCTTATGAATAAAAACTTATGAATATTCTTGTACAAGGCTTTGTTTAGTTTTTGGTGCATACATTTCCATTTCTCTTGGATAAATACCTAGAAGTAGAAGAATTGTCAGGTCCCAGAGTAGACATGTGCTTAGCTTTATAAGAAGCTGACCAAGAACTTTCCAAACTGGTAACATTTTACACTCCCACCAGCAGTATATGAGAATTTAGACTGTGCCACATCTTTTCCTGGCACTTTGACACTATTAGGTTCATATTAGCCAATCCACTGGGTGTGTAGTAGTATCTCATTATAGTTTTAACTTAGCTTTTCATAGAGATTCATCATGTCCACCACTTTTTTATGTTATTTAAATCTAGACTGCATATTTCCAGCTGTATGTTTAATTTTGCTTCAATATCATACTTTCTTGATTACATAGCTTTATAAGTTTTGAAATAAGGTAATGTAAATCCTTCAGTTTTTTTCCTTCTTTTTCAAAATTGTTCTGCTCTGGGTCTTTCGAGTTTCTACATAGTTTAGAATCAGCCTTCTAATTTCGACAAAAAGCCTGTTGTATGCCCCCAAATCATGGATCATTGCTCTTCACTAGAAATATAATGTGAGCCACATATGTAATTAAGAATTTTCCAGTGATCATTTTAAAGGGATTAAAAAAAATACAAGTTGAAATTTTTAATGACAAGTCTTGTCTAACCCCATGTATCCAAATTATTTTTGTTTCAGTGTGCAATATAGATGTTACAAATATTTCATGCGATATTTTGCATTTTTTTTTGTGTTGTCTTTGAGATGTGGTATGTATTTTACACTTCTAGTACATCTCAAATCAAACTAGCCCCATTTCAAGGGCTTGATCCACTTGGGGCTGCAATATTGGACAGTGCGGCTGTATAGATCAAATTTGAAACAATTGCCGTCTTACAATACTGAGTTTTGCAATCCGGGTGCATGGTGTATCTCTCCGTTTTTTTTTTTTTTTTAAGATTTATTTATTTATTTATTTAATTTTTATTTATTTGACAGACAGAGATCACAGGTAGGCAGAGAGGCAGGCAGAGAGAGAGAGGAAGGGAAGCAGGCTCCCTGCTGAGCAGAGAGCCCGATGCAGGACTCGATCCCAGGACGCTGGGATCATGACCTGAGCCAAAGGCAGAGGCTTTAACCCACTGAGCCACCCAGGCGCCCCTATTTATTTGTTTTTTAGAGAGAGAGAGCACCTAGGTGAATGGGGGGAGGGGAAGAGGGAGAAGGAGAGAGAGAGAGAGAGATAGAGAGACAGAATCCTCAAGGAAGCTCCCGGCTCAGCAGGATGTGGCCCCAGTTCCATGACCCTGAGATTATGACCTAAGCCAAAATCAAGAGTCAGATGCTCAGTCAGCTGAGCCACCCAGGGGCCCCTTACATCTCCATTTATTTAAGTCTTAAACTTCTCTTATTGAAGTTTTGGTTGCAATTCTTGCATATATTTTGTTAAAGTTATCCCTACATATTTCATGTTTTTTATTTTTATTTTTATTTTTTTTAAAGATTTTTTATTTATGTATTTGTTAGAGAGAGAGAGAGAGAGAGTGAGCACAGGCAGACAGAGTGGCAGGCAGAGGCAGAGGGAGAAGCAGGCTCCCCGCCAAGCAAGGAGCCCGATGTGGGACTTGATCCCAGGACGCTGGGATCATGACCTGAGCCAAAGGCAGCTGCTTAACCAACTGAGCCACCCTGGCGTGCCTATTTCATGTTTTTTAAAGCTATCATAACCAGTACTTTTAAAATTACAATTTCCAATTGTTTGTTGCCAGAGTATGGAAATACAATTAATTATTGTATGTTGAGCCAGTATCCTACAGTATGGTAAACTCACTCTTTAGTTCTACTGTGTTTTTTTCTTTTTTCTTTTTTTTTGTAGCTTTCTTAGGATTTTCTGCATAAACGAGGATGTTACCAGCAAATGAGATAGTTTTACACCTTCCTTTCCAATCTGTGTATAACTTTTATTTATTTCCCTTGCTCTGATGCACTGGTTAATATATCCAATAAAATGTTGAAATGGTGAGAGTAGGCATCCTGCCTTGTTCTCTGTCTTAGGGAGAAAGGATTTAGTCTTTCATCAACTGTAAGTTTTCTACTGATACCCTTTATCAGGTTGAGGAAAATTCATTTCTCTCTTTTTTTTCTGCTGAATTTTTTCAAAAAAATTTTTTACAACTATTGAGATATTCATATGCAGTTTATGTGTTAATATTCTAAGTTACATTGATTGATATTTGAATATTTGAATGTTATACCAATCCTGGAATCCTGGAATAAACTCTGCTTTATCATGATGTATTACATATGTATTTGTATTATTATTATAAACATATATTAATATATACATATACACTTTGCTAACATTTTATTTAATATTTTACATCTCAGTTCTCTAGGGATATTGGTCTGTGGTTTTCTTATAACTGCCCTTTGGTATGGTTTTCGTTTCACGGTCATGTTGGTCTCATAAAATGAGTTTGGAACTGTTTTTTACTCTTATTTTCTGAAAGAGTTTATGGAGAAATTACACTTTTTTCCCCTAAATGTTATATAAAATTCAATGTAAAGCATTCTGGACCTGTAGTGTTCTTGATGGGAAGGTTTCTGATAATAAATTCATTTTTAAAATAGATACAGGGCACTTTATATTTCTTGTTTCTTGTATCAGTTTTGGTAATTCGTATTTTTCAAGACATTTGTCAGTGTCATCACATTATCAAATTTTGTGGCATAAAAATCACTTAGAATAGTCTCTTCCTATCCTTGCAATGTCTGGAGTGTAGTTAGGGATGTCCTCTCTTTCATTTCTGGTATTGGTTTTTCCTCACCTTTTTTGTCATTTTTTCTTGTATTTAAAGTGAATCTCTTGGGGCACCTGGGTGGCTTATCAGTTAATCATCCGACTCTTGATTTTGGCTCAGGTCATCATCTCAGGGTCGTGAGATGGAGCCCCTCATCGAGCTTTGTGCTGGGCGTGGAGCCCACTTAGGATTCTCTCTCCCTCTCCCTTTGCCTCCCCCCAGGCACCCTGCTTGCGCAGACATGCATGCACACATACACTTTCTCTCTATAAAAAAACAAACAAAAAAGTGAGTCTTTTGTAAACAGCATATGTTTGATGTTTACTTAAAAAATTTAATCTGGGGGCGCCTGGGTGGCTCAGTGGGTTAAGCCTCTGCCTTCGGCTCAGGTCATGATCTCAGGGTCCTGGGATCGAGCCCCGAATCGGGCTCTCTGCTCATCGGGGAGCCTGCTTCCTCCTCTCTCTCTCTCTCTGCCTACTTGTGATCTCTGTCTGTCAAATAGATGAATAAAATCTTTAAAAAAAAAAATTTAATCTGAAAAGCTGTCTTTACATTTAACAATTATTTATATGGTTATATTTGAACTTGCCTTTTCATTTACTTTCTATTTTTCCCCTTGGTTCTTTTCCTCCTTTTCTACCCTCTTTGAATTACTTGGGCGTTTTTTTTTTGATAGTGTGTTTTATCTGTCATATTGGATTTTTACCTAGACTTACTTGTTAATACCATATCATGTTTGAAATAGTCTGATCTAATAACCTTATAGTGGTATAGTGCCATCTGCCCCTTCTGTTCTTTATATTACTGTTTATTTTTATTTAAAGATTCATTTATTTTTCTAGAGAGACAGAGAGAGAGCACGAGTGCAGGGGTGGGAGGGGCAGAGGGAAAGAGAGAGAATCTCAAGCCGACTCCCTGCTGAGCGTGGCAGGACCCTGAGATCGTGAGGGAGCTGAAACCAAGAGCTGACACTTAACTGACTAAGCCACCCAGGTGCCCCCGTGTTACGGTTTACATACATTTTACTTTTGTATAAGTTATGTTTCCTGAAATACATTGTTGTTAGTTTTTTAAATAGTCAATTGACTTTTAAAAAAAATTCAGAAGTGAGAAAAAAGTATTTTCTACTTAACCGCATATTTACTGTTTGCAGTGAGTAATTTCTTCCTGCAGTGCAGATCTGGGTTTTCATCTGGTATCATTTTCCTTTAGTCTGAATAACTTCTAAGAGAAAAAAAAATTTTGGAGTCCAGTCCAGAAATGACAAAAATTCTCAGTTTTTTAAAAAAGATTTTATTTATTTATTTGAGAGAGAGACAGTGAGAGAGAACATGAAAGGGGAGAAGGTCAGAGGGAGAAGCAGATTACCCGTGGAGTGGGGAGCCCAATGTGGGACTCGATCCTGGGACTCTGGGATCATGACCTGAGTCGAAGACAGTTGCTTAACCAACTGAGCCACCCAGGTGCCCCCAGATTTCTTAGTTTTTATTTAGAAATGCTTTTTTTTTTAAAGATTTTATTTATTTATTTGATAGACAGAGATCACAAGTAGGCAGAGAGGCAGGCAGAGAGAGAGGAGGAAGCAGGCTGTCCGCAGCGCAGAGAGCCCGATGCGGGGCTTGATCCCACGACCCTGGGATCATGACCTGAGTCAAAGGCAGCGGCTTTAACCCACTGAGCCACCCAGGCACCCCTTAGAAATGCTTTTTATTTAAAAATGCTTATTTTACTTTCATTTTGAAAGATTTTTGTCCACTGGTTTTAGAATTGCAATTGACGGGGTTTGTTTGTTTCTTCATTAGGTGTTCCATTATTTTCTGACTTACATTGTTGCTGATTTGGAGTCAGTGATGGGCCCTAGTTCTGTCTCCACCATGTAACCCTCCCCCAGCCAGCTCCTTTAATGATTTTCTCTTTATCTTTGGTTTTCACTTACTTGATTATGATGTGTTAGGTATGGTTTTCTTTAAGTTTATCCTGCTTGGATTTTGTTGAGCATCTTGAATCTGTGGATTCATATATTTTTTTAAACCAATTTTGGACAGTCTTTGGCATTACTGTTTCTTTAGTTTCCCTCCCTCCCTGCCTCCTTAATCCCCTCTCTCTGCCTTTCTTTCCTTCTTCTTTCTTTTTATCCAACTCTATCTTCTCTTCTTTTGACCCTCTAGTTTTTTACCCCATAGGACACTGAAGCTTTGTTCATAAAAAAAAAAAAAAAACAAACTTCTGGGGTGGCTCAGTGGGTTGAGTCTCTGCCTTTAGCTTGGGTCATGATCTCAGGGTCCTGGGATCGAGCCCTGCATCGGTCTCTCTGCTCACCGGGGAGCCTGATTCTCTCTCTCTCTCTCTCTCCCTGCCTCTCTGTCTACTTGTGATCTCTCTCTCTCTGACAAATAAATAAATAAACTCTTTAAGAAAAACCCTTAAAAAATAAGCTTTTTGGGAGAAGTTTTGGATTTAAAGAAAAATTAAATAGGAAGTACAGAGACTTCTCATATATCCCTTCACCCACATTTGCCTGTTTTTGTTATTTTTAACATCTGGCACTAAAATGTACATTTATTACAGCTGATGAATCTCCAGTGAAGTGTCAGTATCACATAAAGTCCGTAGTTTACATTAGGGAGCCCTCTGTGCTATACATTCTATGGGTTTTGACAAATGTATAATAACATATTCACCATTATAGTGTCATACAGAATAGTTTCACCATCCTAAAAATTCCTTGTGTTCTACCTATTCATCTCTCCCCACAAACCATGGCAAACACTGACCTTTTTATTTTCTCCATAATTTTGCCTTTCCAAAATGTTCTGTAGTAGGAATCTTTAGTATGTAGCCTTTTCAGATTGGCTGCTTTTACTTAGCAATATGCATTTAAGTCTTTTCCATGTGGCTGGATAGTGTACTTCATTTTAGTGCTAATAATATTCCATCCTGTAGTGACACAATGACTTAATTATCTATTCAACTACTGAAGGACATCTTTGTTGCCTCCAGGTTTTGACAATTACGAATAAAGCTTCTGTAAGCATTAAAGTGTAGGTTTTGTGTGAACATATGTTTTTGTCTTATTTGAGTAAATACCAATGAGCATGGTTGGTGGATCCTATGGTGAAAGTATGTCTAGTTTTGTAAGAAACTGCCAAACTGTCCTCCAGAATGGTTGTACCATTTAGCATTTGCACCAGCAATGAATGAGTGTTCCTTTTGTTCTAGAACCTTGTCAGCACTTGGCCTTGTCAGTGTTTTTGATTGTAGCCATTCTAATAGGTAAAATGTGGTAATTTGTCATTCCCTAGTGGCATGTTGTTGAACATCTTCCATATGTTTATCCGTCATCTACATCTTTGCCAGGGAAATGTCTGTTCAGATCTTTTGCCCATTTATAAATTGGGTTATTCCCTTATTGTTGAGTATTAAGAGTTTTTTGTATATTTTAGAAAAACGTCTTTTATTAGGTATGTGTTTTGCAATGATTGTCTCCCAGTCTATGTTTTGTGTTTTCATTTTCTGCTTTTGCAGAGAAGTTAATTGTAACGAAGTCCAACTTAGTAATTTTTTTCTTTCACAGATGATGCTTTTGGTGTTATATTTAAAAAGTCATTGCTAACCCAAATTTGCCTACCTTTTTCTCCTCCAGTCTTTGGTCTAGCAGTTTTATA
Organism: Taxidea taxus jeffersonii; assembly: GCA_003697995.1. Lineage (NCBI taxonomy): Eukaryota > Metazoa > Chordata > Mammalia > Carnivora > Mustelidae > Taxidea > Taxidea taxus. The sequence goes on from ML111823.1 coordinate 42,929, forward strand.
GGTTTGAGTTTATTTTCATGAGAGACATAATGTGTATGTCTAGATTAAATTTTTGCATGTAGCTGTCAAATATGTTTTAGCAACATTTGTTGAAATGTTCATTCATTGAATTGCCTTCTTCATTGAATTGCCTTTGTTCTTTTGTCAAATTTAATTGATTGTATTTGTGTCTGCCATTTTGTTTTGTTTTATTTTGAAATCTCTGTGCTTGGTTTGGATAGTTTCTATTGCTCTTTTTCACTGATCTTTTCTGCTACAGGGTTTAATCTGCTTTTAGGCCAATCTACTAACATTTTTGAGTCACATATTTTATTTTTGGTTCTTATATTTTTCTGTGGTTCTTTTTATTGTTTCCATATCTCTCAAAATTCTACATCTGTTCTGTCTCATTATGTTTTCCTTTAAATCTTTGAAAGTATTTATGATAGCTTTTAAAAATACGTGTCTGCTAATTTCAACATATCTATTATTTCTTGGTCTGTTTCTTTTTTTTAAATCAAGGTACAGTTGACACACAGTGTTATATTACTTTCAGGGGTACAACATAGTGATCTGCTACATGTATGTTCTACTTCAGTATCACAAGTGTAGCTACCATCTGTCACCACATAATGCTGTTGTTATAGTACCATTGACTATATTCCCTATGCTGTACCTTTTATCTCTGTGACTTACTCATTCCATAACTGGAAGCCTGTCCCTCCTATTCCCCTTCATCCATTTTGTCCACCCCCACTACCCCTCCTGGTTTCTTTTGACTTATTTTTCTCTTGATTGTAGGTCACATGTTACTTCTTCACATGGTTAGTAATTTGTGATTATATACTGGAGATTATGGATGGCACATTGTTGAATTTTTGGATTGTATTGTTTTCCTCTAAGGAGTGTAGATTTTTTTTCTGGCAGGCAGTTAATTTATATTTTTAAAATATCTTAATCATTTTGGGCTTTAAATAAAACACTTTCTTCTGTGGTTTTAAAGTAGTCCACTGAGTTAGAGTGATAAGGTATGTTCTCTCCGGAGTCTCAACTGAATGGCAGAGGTGTTCAGGGACTTAACTCTGGCTGGTTGGGACTGCTGTGTCTCCCAGGACTGTGGGATCTCCATTCAGCTCACAACTACTCAGTAGTTGATTAATCTCTTGGTGTCTTGCCTTGTGAAAATGTAGCTTAGTATTTGACCAAAGACTTAAGAGGACCTTTATACATATTTCTGGAGCTCTGTTTTTGGTGCTACTCCTCCCTGCCCAGGATTTCACCCACAGATTCCAGCTGCCTCAGCAGAACTCTCATCTTTGCCTCTTCAGCTCACAGAGACCGCTGTGGTCTGGTTGGGCTCCATCTCTCTCCGTGATCTGGACAGCAAGTTCAAGCAGAAAGCCAGGGCAATGTGAGGCTCATGTTTCTCTCCTTTATGGGTCACAGACCTGCATTTTCTATTATCTAATAATGGAAAAACATTTGTTTCATGTGTTTTGTACAGTTTTTTATTTGTTTACAGCAAGAGGGTTAGTCTGATTCCACTTACTTTGTTATGGCTGGCAGAAGAACTCTAATAACTTTTTGGAGAACAACTTAATAAAATAATTTTTTTCAAAATAGAAATAAATCCCAACATATTATCTAGCCAAAAGCATACTGCAAAGGGTCACTAAATGGGATGAGGTGAACAGATAGAACTTTTTGGTTTGGAGAGCACTAAGGAAAAAATGCCTTTTTTTTTCTCCTGCTCCTCTTGGTCTTTCTTTTCCCAGCCATGGAGATGTGCAGGGATGGTATGTGAGCAGGGGAGGGGAAGGAGAAAGGTAACTACCTTTGCTGACTCTCGCTTAAATAAAAGTTGCTATCCTTATAGCCTAGTCTGATCCATCAGGTGCCTCTAGGAAGTGTAGATCACTGACCACTTTGTGGTCTCTTTGTGACCTCTGACCACTGATCACACATCTCCCTCAGGGGACCCCAAAGAGGTGGATGGTGGCTGTGACTATAGAGGATTTAGAGGTCAGTTTCCCGGATCCTAGCCATCACACAGAACCTCCTTTAACCCACAGATATGGCCAAAAAATCCAGAAGGTCAGGACTTGATAGTTGAGGAAACAGGAGAGGTGAGGGGCAAGATGGCAGCCAATGGTGGGGGCTCAAGGCACTGCTGACAATGGGGTTGGAAATGTGGCCCTTATTTCTAGTAGTTGAACATGACCATGGAACCCAAGCCCACAGCAAACTTTCTACTTGGGAATCTGCTTGGAGATAGGGTACTAAACATATTGAAATAGAGTCCTCCCAATGCTAGTAAAAGAAACGAAACTTGTTCAAGACAAAACTTTCGGGGGCAGGCTGTAGACCTATCAGAGACTCCTCTTCTGGGTACAGTGCCCCCCCACCAAGTACCCAGCCTCACCCCGAGAGAAAGCTCCATCCTGGTGGGGGGCAGGCGCTGGTGGAAAGGACCTTCTCAGTGTTAGGAGAGGCTTAGTCTGGGCTCTGAATCCTATCCTCTTGGGCTCTCAGTGAGCGTTTAGGCATTGCATTGAGAAGATGGTTCTTTGAGGCTCTCCTGCCTCCCAAGTTTCTGGGCCCTGCTTCTCCAGAGCACTGGCACCTCCCACTAAGGGAAGGAAGGTTTTTTTGACCAGGAACCTTCTTCATAATTTGCCTCCCTTTCACATGCAGCTCTGAAATTTCAGGCTAATTATTTTTCAGGACTAAAAGTAGGCAGATGGAGGCCACCAAGTTCATCCTTGGGAATGGTTTCTTCATATTTCTTGATGAAGAACATTAGGCCGTTAAGCTGCAAACAGCTCTTAGGGATTTCCTACCCCGGTCTCTGATTTTGAAGATGGTGATAGAAGCAGGCCTTGAGTCCAGGCCTTTAGGTTCAGCAGAACTCCTCCCACCGCAACAGACTGCCTCTTGCTGGAGTTTAAAAGAGAAAAGGGCCTGTCTCAAAACAGCAGAAAACCCGGGGTGCAGGAGCGAGGAATAATTCTAGCTGCATGACTCTGTACTACGGAAATAGACTAGCAGAGCTGCGATTAGAGATGGTTACCAACCCCCAGTGCTGCAGCAGACAGTGGCGGATTTTGCCAGACAAGAGATCTTAAATAGTGGGTTTTAGGGATGTCCAAACTAGAGTGTCTCACTGTGACATTTCGTTCACTTGGAGAGACTGCTCTGGTGGTTTGGTAAGTTTTCAAGATAAAGCAACACTTGGATTATCACATTCCCAAATCATGACTAAGAAGATTCAGGCTGTCTAAATAAAGGGAAACAGTCCTATTTAGTGGCCTCCAAATGTAATTAAACTGCCGAATCAGTAATTTTCTAAATGCAGACACCTCATGCGTGACTAACACCTTCACTTCCCAATCAAAACACACTAAAGGAAAGAAGAAAACAAACAAAACAAAGCAAAGCAACAGGGATGTTTCAAAAACACACCTTTAAGAATTTAGCCTCAAATTCTGCATGTTTTATTACGAACTTATAGCTAACTTAGAAAGTGTGGAGAAAGTCACCCATGGCATTTTACAAGCTTGGCCGTGAAGGGAGGTGGGACAGGCCTAGAGCCTGGACTTTGAGAAGTGGAGGGAGCAGGAGGACAGGGCTCGCTGCCTCGCTCCCCTGCTAGGACCAAGGACTCTGGCCCTGGGGACGTTTGGTGGGAATTGGGTTTCCCAAAGCTGTGGAGCTGGGGATTGGTGTGTTTAGGTTTCTTTGTTGTTGAGGTCAAAGAAATGGGGAGATGGAGTTGAGGCAAAATAACCTCCCGTTCTGTGGCCATGGCCCTGAGATACCTCGAGAAACAGCAGAGTGTGGAAAGAGGCAGCTTCCGGCCTTGGCACTCGGAGCAGCTGGGAATGGGCTCTGCTCGGAGCTGGCCTCCCCAACAGAGATAGCTGAGCTGGTGAGTTTGACTTCAGCAGGAAGTGAAAGGAAGGGCCAGGCTGTTGACTGGGCTAGTCTCTTGAAAGGAGTCAGATATTGGCAGAAATTTCAAATTCTGATGGTGGGACAGAGCTATTTATATTGAAAGCTTTGGAATGACTCCCCCCCCAACCCCGCCATGTAAGTTGGGCACTCTTCCAGGCCTGCCTCTGCACCCAGGCAGCCTCCAAAAGCTGCCTGATGCTCTCTCTGCCTAACCGGTAAGGAGCCCGCCTGAATGAATGCCTGGGCGGAGCTCGGCGGGTGCCCAAATTAATATGCTCTTGACCTCTTTGTCTTTCAGAGATGAAATTTATTGAGTTTGGATTCCAGTGTCCCTGGGCCCCCACTAACATCTAATTAACCAGACCACACTTTGACTTCAAAAGTGGAGAAGAAAATGAGGAGTTGTATTATGATGTTCTCTCTGCGGGAACCTCAAGGGAGGGGCTGGGGAGCACAGCCAGGGGTCTTTTGAAGTATCTGGGTTGGTGGTCTGCGGTTCTGCCAGAATGCAAGATAAGCAGGTCAGCCCTCCTTTGTTGCCTTCTTCCCAGTAGAGAGTGATTATTTTTCCTTTCATTGTCATTGACCCTTCTCCGCTCTGACTCTGTGCTCTTTTGGGCACCAGCCACCCAATGTACCTCCATTCCTTCCCTCCCTCCAGTAGTCTCCTCCCACCTTGCCGCAGTGCCTGGATCCCCACCATGAAAACTATCCCCATATCATCAGGGCACTGTGTCTAGAAAGCACCACGAAAATACATGATCAGAGACAAGGTAATGCATTAACCCATGAGAAGTGGAATCCTGACTTAGGGGAGTAGAGTTTGAAGACTACTGATTCAGACCCGTTCCCCCATTTTCAGTCTGCAAAGATAGAAGCCTAGAGGAAAGGGAGGCAAAATGTGACATCTGCCTTAAGCAACTAACAAGGACTGCAGAAGCCATTTTGTCTATTCTCCTGCCTCTGGGGATCCTAACACGGGGAATGTGGGGCATGGTCAGCTCTTTAGAGATGGGGCTGGTCTCTGGGATGGAGCAGAAGGGGCCTTCTGGAGGACTCGGGCCATGCTGGGACTCCAGCCTCAGGAGACTGCAGAGGCTGTGCTTGACAGGCCTGGGTCAGCACTGTCTGGCTCCCCTGGGTAAGGGAGTGACCAGTGGGCCTAGGGCACCTTGCACTTGATTTGGGTGATGCCATATTCCAAGGAGGTCCCATCTGGCAGGTGGAATGAGACAGGAGCAGAGTTGGTAGCATGAGCATGAAGCTATAGTTGTTTAGATGAGATAATAACCATAAGTTAGCCTTGTGACTAGCATATAGTATGTACTCAAGAAATTTATCATTCTTTACTGTTATTTATTTATTTATCTCTCTCTCTTTATTTTAAACTAAAAACAAAAACAAAACCCAAAACAGTTCACTCATTTCTCTCACTTCTCTGCTTTTACCTCTTGTAACTGCCTTTGTATCTATGAACTTGGGTTTTTTTTTTTTAATTAAATTTTTCTATTTTAGATTCCATATGAGAGAGATCATATGGTATTTGTCTTTGTCTAACTTATTTCACTTAGCATAATGCCCTTGAGATCCAACTATGCTGTTGCAAATGGCAAGATTTCATTCTTTTTGATGATTAATAGTGTTCCATTGTATACATATGTCACAATTTATCTACTCATCCACTGATGGACGTTGGGTTGTTTCCGTATCTTGGCTATTGTAAATAATGCTGCAATGAATAGTAGGGTACACATATCTTTTTGAGTTAGTGTTTTCATTTTATTCAGATAAATACCCAGGAGTGAATTGCCTGGATCATATGGTACCTCTTTTTTTACTGTGTTGAAGAATTTCCATACTGTTTTCTGCCAGATGCACCAATTTATGTTCCCACCAACAGTGCGTGAGGACCCCTTTTTGTCCACGTCCTCTCCAGCCTTTGTTATTTCTAGTCCTTTTGATAATAGCCATTGTAACAAGTATATCTCATTGTGGATTTGATTTGCCTTTCCCTGATAATTAATGATGTAGAGAATCTTTTCGCATACCTGTATATATATATATACATAATATATATATATTTAAATATTTTATTTATTTATTTGACAGACATAGATTACAAGTAGTCAGAGAGAGAGGAGGAAGCAGGCTCCTTGCAGAGCAGAAAGCCCGATGCAGGGCTCAATCCCAGGACCCTGGGATCATGACCTAAGCCGAAGGCAGAGGCTTTAACCCACTGAGCCACCCAGGCGCCCCTCGCATACCTGTATATTTTTGAAAAAAAAA